>CM059582.1:93565000-93757500 GCA_030407085.1 Trichopria drosophilae | reverse complement strand
TTGGAAAAGAAAAGTATGTCATATAAGCGTATGCATGATAAAGCGGATGTACTTTGGAATTTTTATTACTTTTTTTAGAAATAGATAGAGTTGGTCAAGGGTACGGGTTGCTAGTCCGGTTTGCTGCACTTTCTAAAGATGCTTTTAGATTTTTCCGTACATTTTCCTTTGAGACTATTTCGGAAAGTTTTTATAAAATAATTAATGGTATTTTTGAAATTAGGTGCGTTACGTAGGACGTAACACCCCCCTTCTCGGTCGAAAGTCGGCCCTCCGACTTTGTGAGTACGTGCGTTAGTAAGTGTGTTAGTGCAGAATCATTGTAGTGTGATGATTAACCAATATGGGATTTCCGTTGGTATTACAAATAGTTTATATTACAGTCGCTTTCTGTTTATATTTCTAATTGTTATACATGAAATGTAATAAAAAGAGTTTAGTCTCTTGGTGTGTCTAGAACCTTTTGCTCCGTGAATCTCTAGAAGAAATGCAGTATTTTATTTCTAGTAGATGTTATCTTCTTTTGTGAGATTAGCAATATTGATGTCATCTATGTTGTTTCGTAGTTTGAGTCGATACATTTTCGTTACTTCTATTTGTGGAATCCATATTTGATTAAACAGTTTATGCGATCCCTGAGATTGTTTAAATATTTCATGCAAGAAGTGGTTGGTCTTCTACTAAGTAGTAGTCTGTTGCAGGATTCGCAATTAAATGTCGTGTTATATGACGTTTGTTAATGAATGCCTGTTAGTTTTATTGTTTTGGTTTCTTTTTGTGGCAAGGTATAGATTCTGATGATAAAACCATTCATCTTTGTCATTTGTATAGACATGTTGCGTTTGGTTGCATGTTTTCATAGTTATTCAAGTGTTGATGCATATATCTCGCATGGTTATCATCGTAATGTTCATGAATATGATCCATGGGAAATACATCTCTGTTGGTAGCGAAAAAGAAAGAAATCCTATTGGTTTTTGTGTGCTTTTTCTTTTGTTTTGGCTGGATTCCTCCTGCGTTTGATACATATTATTATTTGAGTTGCTGGATTCCTCTTGCATTTGATATATATTATTATATGAGTTGCTGGATTCCTCCTGCGTTTAATGATAGAATTCTCTGAAATTCCTTTGTGCTGTATGTATTACGGACATTGGCTGGATTGTACCTCCACTTGAGTATGGTTGCATGCTTTGGTTTATTATTGTGGCACATTTTGGTACCTTTTGGTTGTTTTGAAAAGTGATAAGGCTTGTCATTTCTGTAAGGGTTAACGGATCAACCGGTTCTAGTCATTGTAGTTGGCTTTACAAATGTTTACAGAGATTATTATTACAATTTTTGTAGAGGCGGGCTGGTGATAACGTAATTGTTACGTTGGTATTTTTCGTAGTGAGTCGAATGAGCAGTATAAACATTTTGATTACTTATTTTCGAAATAAACGCAATTCGCATATTTATATTTAATAATATAGCGTCATTGTTTTTTTTTTCACTGTACGCATGTGTCTATTAGTTTTGTTGTTAGTTGTAACTTGACCTCGTGCAATTATTTTATTTTGTTAATTGTGAAATGACATACATGTTATTATCAAAGGTATTCCTTATTCGTGCAATTTGAAAAATATAAGAGTTCATATTTTAAGCATCTTAAAAAAAAATATATATATTTGTATGAAAATTATTGAAAGGAGAATAAATAATAATTGTATAAAATTTCAGTTTTATTAGTGTATATATTTTTGTTGTTGCTAGCATTTAAGTTGTAATAATGATTTGGTAAAATGAACATGATTGATTATAATCCTTCTTAATACGTACATTTCTCGCTCTCCACTTAAAATGTGGCAAGCCTAACTTAACGGCGAGTTTCTTAGCATTTTTTATACTCTGATACTGGAATTTCCTAGTCTCATTTCACTCCTTCTCGAATTTACTAGGTTGACTTTGTTTTCTGGTAAGCTCTAAGGAAACCATACAAAGTTTATTTACTCTACGAGAGTTAAAAATGGTTTTGAATTTTTACGTACGTAGTGTAAGAAAAATATATGTACATATATATAAAAACTAACTTAGTTTAATACGTTATTTTTCTCGCACTCCACTTAAAATGTGGCAAGCCTAACTTAACGGCGAGTTTCTTATCGTTTTTCTGTGATGTGAGGTTTGAATCCTCTAAAAAAATGATTAGAAATTAATTAAATTGTTTTGATACCAAACATTTGTTGTGTCCTTTATACGTTACATATATATATACTTTTTGTTCATTTCATCAAATTCAATGTTATGCAGCACAATTGCAGAATATTATTATATACTTTTTTTTTTTAGTTATGATTTAAAGAGGAAAAAAAAAAGGAATAATGATTCTATTAAAAAAAAATTGTGTATTTATGAAAATTTGTAAGGATGCAAATTGAAATCTATTATGCTTGTTTTGTATTGTTTATTTTGTCTGCCGTGTGTAGATAGTGTTCCTGAAACAGAGTTTTCATATACACATATGCTGTTTTGCATTTGTGTATATGTAGTCAGTTATTATTAATATTATTCAAATGATAAGTACATATACTTGTATGTGCGAATATATATAGATTCATCTTCACTTCTTTTCCCTACAGATGAGAAATATGCTATCCCTTGTATGCTTTCTATTGTTTTTTTTTATAAAGGAAGAGAACAGAAAAAAAAGAAATTGTTGCGGAGTTTTCAGTTTTCTTCATTGTTATGTAGAAAGATGTTATTTCGGTTATACCAATGAGAACTTGCCCACTACCTTCTCCAAAAAAGAAAAATATGTATTTCTCTTTTGGTGAGGTAATTTTACCTGCCTTTCGGCTTGGCTCCATCTTGCAACGCTTATAACTAGAGGATATGATATGAGAAAAATAATACCAATGGAGCTAGAGAATTAAAATAAAAGAAGAAGAAAGAAAAACAAAAGTAGTATAGTAATGTGATGGCATGGATTTTCTTATTAAAATAATAGAGTTAAAGGAGAAATGTAAGGTGAGAATAAGGTAGACTTCTTTAAGAATTAAAACAAATTTATTACATTTTAAACTTAATTTTGTAATTCTTCATTTGTGTGTATCATTTCAATTTTAGTTATTTTTTTAGTTGGTTTAGGTATATCATATATGGGTTCCTGTCTTGAATCTTCTTGAGTAGGAGTTAGAATGAATTTGATGTTATCAAAGTTGATTTTCGTTTTATTGTTGGATATTGGTTCATCTTGTTTTGAACCTGTATGTGTCATTATTTCGATATCGTCTTGACTAAATTTTACATACGTGTTTTGTTGGTTTGTAGGTTTGTTTTTATTTTGTTTATATAATTTTACTATTATAATAGTTAGTAGTATGGTACCGATAAGGCAGTAAATCCCAGCAACTATTAGTGCTTGTTATGGTATGTTTTCCACTGTTGGTGTATCGTTGTTATTTGGTTTCATACTTTTGATTATTGTATGGTTATCGCTATTTTGTATTATTTCTGTAGTTGGTTCTATTTTGGGATATGGTGTCGTTGTGGTAATTATTGTATCCCAAAAGCTGCCTTCATAGTCGTCGGAGCATGTTCCATTCACGGGGCATTCTTATCCGTTATATAGTATTACGTTATTATTTTCTAATAGTGTTTCATATTCTGTTATTATTGCTGTTATTAGGTAGTTTGTTATTTCTGTGTTAACTCCATCATCTTTGCAGTCTTCAAATGTCGTCAGTTTTTTTTCTGCATATTTGTCTATTTCTAAATCGTTGATTTCTACTCCAAGAAGTTGTATTTTGCGAGTCTTGTGCATATTTTTGCAATATTCTACTGAGATATTAACTTTTTTATCGTCTTCTACTATTAATTTTTTGTCACATGAGTCTATTGTTTTCATAAATTTCACTTCACAACTTTTTACAAGTATCGTTTCGCCTTTGATTCTTACTCCTAAGGTTATGAGTAGTAAGTAATGTAAAAGTGTGGTGTTCCACATTTTACGTTATGGCTACGCACTACATAATACTTATGGATGGTCAATCTTTTTATTAGGAGCTATTTAGGATTCTGTAACTCAACTTCTACTACACTTATCAAGGAAACACAATAACAAAAACAATAACAATGATACAAACTACCAACAAATTCCCCAAATCGAGCTTTAAGAAATAAAAATTGAACAAAACGAAATACCTAATTTACACCTATCACAAGACACTAGAAACGTCGAAAACAATCAAATATACCCAAACCTACACAAAGAAACCATAGAAATTCAAAACGAACCGACGGAATTAAACGTAAAAAACCAATTTCCTAATAGAGAAAACAAAGCATTTACATTAAAAAAATAATAGTGTATTCCTTATTTAATTTTTTTTATATATTTACTACAAAAATTCCTTTCTATCTACAGGAATCAACAAAAAAAACAACAACGAACACCACACTTTTACATTACTTACTACTCATAACCTTAGGAGTAAGAATCAAAGGCGAAACGATACTTGTAAAAAGTTGTGAAGTGAAATTTATGAAAACAATAGACTCATGTGACAAAAAATTAATAGTAGAAGACGATAAAAAAGTTAATATCTCAGTAGAATATTGCAAAAATATGCACAAGACTCGCAAAATACAACTTCTTGGAGTAGAAATCAACGATTTAGAAATAGACAAATATGCAGAAAAAAAACTGACGACATTTGAAGACTGCAAAGATGATGGAGTTAACACAGAAATAACAAACTACCTAATAACAGCAATAATAACAGAATATGAAACACTATTAGAAAATAATAACGTAATACTATATAACGGATAAGAATGCCCCGTGAATGGAACATGCTCCGACGACTATGAAGGCAGCTTTTGGGATACAATAATTACCACAACGACACCATATCCCAAAATAGAACCAACTACAGAAATAATACAAAATAGCGATAACCATACAATAATCAAAAGTATGAAACCAAATAACAACGATACACCAACAGTGGAAAACATACCATAACAAGCACTAATAGTTGCTGGGATTTACTGCCTTATCGGTACCATACTACTAACTATTATAATAGTAAAATTATATAAACAAAATAAAAACAAACCTACAAACCAACAAAACACGTATGTAAAATTTAGTCAAGACGATATCGAAATAATGACACATACAGGTTCAAAACAAGATGAACCAATATCCAACAATAAAACGAAAATCAACTTTGATAACATCAAATTCATTCTAACTCCTACTCAAGAAGATTCAAGACAGGAACCCATATATGATATACCTAAACCAACTAAAAAAATAACTAAAATTGAAATGATACACACAAATGAAGAATTACAAAATTAAGTTTAAAATGTAATAAATTTGTTTTAATTCTTAAAGAAGTCTACCTTATTCTCACCTTACATTTCTCCTTTAACTCTATTATTTTAATAAGAAAATCCATGCCATCACATTACTATACTACTTTTGTTTTTCTTTCTTCTTCTTTTATTTTAATTCTCTAGCTCCATTGGTATTATTTTTCTCATATCATATCCTCTAGTTATAAGCGTTGCAAGATGGAGCCAAGCCGAAAGGCAGGTAAAATTACCTCACCAAAAGAGAAATACATATTTTTCTTTTTTGGAGAAGGTAGTGGGCAAGTTCTCATTGGTATAACCGAAATAACATCTTTCTACATAACAATGAAGAAAACTGAAAACTCCGCAACAATTTCTTTTTTTTCTGTTCTCTTCCTTTATAAAAAAAAACAATAGAAAGCATACAAGGGATAGCATATTTCTCATCTGTAGGGAAAAGAAGTGAAGATGAATCTATATATATTCGCACATACAAGTATATGTACTTATCATTTGAATAATATTAATAATAACTGACTACATATACACAAATGCAAAACAGCATATGTGTATATGAAAACTCTGTTTCAGGAACACTATCTACACACGGCAGACAAAATAAACAATACAAAACAAGCATAATAGATTTCAATTTGCATCCTTACAAATTTTCATAAATACACAATTTTTTTTTAATAGAATCATTATTCCTTTTTTTTTTCCTCTTTAAATCATAACTAAAAAAAAAAAGTATATAATAATATTCTGCAATTGTGCTGCATAACATTGAATTTGATGAAATGAACAAAAAGTATATATATATGTAACGTATAAAGGACACAACAAATGTTTGGTATCAAAACAATTTAATTAATTTCTAATCATTTTTTTAGAGGATTCAAACCTCACATCACAGAAAAACGATAAGAAACTCGCCGTTAAGTTAGGCTTGCCACATTTTAAGTGGAGTGCGAGAAAAATAACGTATTAAACTAAGTTAGTTTTTATATATGTACATATATTTTTCTTACACTACGTACGTAAAAATTCAAAACCATTTTTAACTCTCGTAGAGTAAATAAACTTTGTATGGTTTCCTTAGAGCTTACCAGAAAACAAAGTCAACCTAGTAAATTCGAGAAGGAGTGAAATGAGACTAGGAAATTCCAGTATCAGAGTATAAAAAATGCTAAGAAACTCGCCGTTAAGTTAGGCTTGCCACATTTTAAGTGGAGAGCGAGAAATGTACGTATTAAGAAGGATTATAATCAATCATGTTCATTTTACCAAATCATTATTACAACTTAAATGCTAGCAACAACAAAAATATATACACTAATAAAACTGAAATTTTATACAATTATTATTTATTCTCCTTTCAATAATTTTCATACAAATATATATATTTTTTTTTAAGATGCTTAAAATATGAACTCTTATATTTTTCAAATTGCACGAATAAGGAATACCTTTGATAATAACATGTATGTCATTTCACAATTAACAAAATAAAATAATTGCACGAGGTCAAGTTACAACTAACAACAAAACTAATAGACACATGCGTACAGTGAAAAAAAAAACAATGACGCTATATTATTAAATATAAATATGCGAATTGCGTTTATTTCGAAAATAAGTAATCATACAGCACAAAGGAATTTCAGAGAATTCTATCATTAAACGCAGGAGGAATCCAGCAACTCATATAATAATATATATCAAATGCAAGAGGAATCCAGCAACTCAAATAATAATATGTATCAAACGCAGGAGGAATCCAGCCAAAACAAAAGAAAAAGCACACAAAAACCAATAGGATTTCTTTCTTTTTCGCTACCAACAGAGATGTATTTCCCATGGATCATATTCATGAACATTACGATGATAACCATGCGAGATATATGCATCAACACTTGAATAACTATGAAAACATGCAACCAAACGCAACATGTCTATACAAATGACAAAGATGAATGGTTTTATCATCAGAATCTATACCTTGCCACAAAAAGAAACCAAAACAATAAAACTAACAGGCATTCATTAACAAACGTCATATAACACGACATTTAATTGCGAATCCTGCAACAGACTACTACTTAGTAGAAGACCAACCACTTCTTGCATGAAATATTTAAACAATCTCAGGGATCGCATAAACTGTTTAATCAAATATGGATTCCACAAATAGAAGTAACGAAAATGTATCGACTCAAACTACGAAACAACATAGATGACATCAATATTGCTAATCTCACAAAAGAAGATAACATCTACTAGAAATAAAATACTGCATTTCTTCTAGAGATTCACGGAGCAAAAGGTTCTAGACACACCAAGAGACTAAACTCTTTTTATTACATTTCATGTATAACAATTAGAAATATAAACAGAAAGCGACTGTAATATAAACTATTTGTAATACCAACGGAAATCCCATATTGGTTAATCATCACACTACAATGATTCTGCACTAACACACTTACTAACGCACGTACTCACAAAGTCGGAGGGCCGACTTTCGACCGAGAAGGGGGGTGTTACGTCCTACGTAACGCACCTAATTTCAAAAATACCATTAATTATTTTATAAAAACTTTCCGAAATAGTCTCAAAGGAAAATGTACGGAAAAATCTAAAAGCATCTTTAGAAAGTGCAGCAAACCGGACTAGCAACCCGTACCCTTGACCAACTCTATCTATTTCTAAAAAAGTAATAAAAATTCCAAAGTACATCCGCTTTATCATGCATACGCTTTTATGACATACTTTTCTTTTCCAAGAAAATTCTTTTCCAGATAGCTTTGCATATAATATAAAAATTATAAACCAAAACTAACGAACAATAGAATGATAACATTGGTCGGATTAGTCTCCATATTTAGATACAAATTCTATTAAAAAATAAAGTGCTGGTTTTGCAGGAAACACATTTATAAAATAAAATGGAACGTTTAAGTAGTATAGGGTGACCGATAGCCAGACGTAAACACCCCCCCCCCCCACTCCTCCACCTTGAGGTAGGTCTGGCGCCAGACGGCACGAGCGTCTTGAGATAGCTCAGGGGTTAATGACCTCATAAATAGATGATAATGGTTACTAAATGGGCAATTAATGTCAAAACAAGCAATAAAAATGTCAATAAATAATGTTAATAGGGTAATTAATGTCAAATAAATATTAATTTATGACCGTAAATAACACCATGGCCACCATGTGAGGTAGGCCAGTCGTCTGACGTAAACAAAAACGTACGGACAACCTTTGGCACGACGGTGAGGTAGGTCATGGTTCAGCGACCTGATACACGAGTGCTTCGTGGTTAATTGTTATATAAACAATTAATAAAGACGATAATAAATATCGATAATTGGGTAATTAAAGTCAGATGAGTGTTGATAATGATGATTAATTGATAGTTTGCGTATAAACAAATAATAAAGACGGTAATAAATAACGATAATGACCTTGCGATAAACATATAGGTACGTGGGTCCCTTTGGCGAAGAGTTGAGGCCACACCCCACTTCCTCCTTATTGTGTAATAATATTTACCTACACAACGCTCCACTGACCTTTATATGTATACATGTTGCGCATGTGTCACTCCACTTGCAGGTCGAAACGAGAAACTGAAATTTCCTACGTCGTTGGAATGCACATATGTGATTTATATTCGAGTCACACCGTTTTCTAGGAAAATCTTGAAGACGAGGGGAGATAAGATTCAAGAAGTAAGCTAGAATAAGCTATGAATAAAAAAAAATAATATACACTGTGCTAATCCCCCATTATTGCGTAATTAGTGTCAGACAGGTATTAAGAATGATTCTTTAAAGTCAATGTACGTATAAACAAATAATAATAATAAATGATGACGCCGTTGTGAGGTCACTACTTGGACATAAACGAATCTGTACGGGGTCCCTTTGGCGAGAATTTGAGGTAGGTAATGATTCAACGACCACTCACAGACTGCGTATTAGTTGTAACAGTTTTTTTGTTATGATGTCTATTAATATTTACCTACACAACACATCGATGTCGACCTTTATATATATATATATATATATATATATATATATATATATATATATATATATATATAATATATATATATATACAGGGTGGCCGATTTATCTGAAGACATCGAAATATCTCGAGAACTATGCACAGAATCAAAAAAGTTGTCGGATGAAAGTTATGCGACACGAAGGGGGGCATCCAGTGATAATTAAATTTACCCCCTCCCCCATCCCCTGGAGGTGGATTGGGGGCAAAAACAATAAAACTTAAATAGGAACCCCCAGTTTTTATTGCAGATTTGGATTCTCCGGAAAAAAGTACACCAATTTGACCTAGGAGCTATTGCATTTTTGTTCACAGGTGGCGCTGTAATCGATAAAAATCCAAATTTATCTGAAGACATTGAAATACCTCGAGAACTTTGTACAGAATCAAAAAAGTTGTCGGATGAAAGTTGTTCGACACGAAGGGGGGCATCCAGGGGGCAAATAGGGACAATTTGATCCCTTTATGAAAATTTAATATTAAAAATTCTAATATTAGAATTTTTAATATTAGTATTTAGTAATATCAATTGCGAAAATTGTTATTCTGAATATGAAATTTTAATAATGTCCATTCGAAAAATTAAGATTATAAAATTCTTCATATTAAAAATCAAAACTGATTACATAAAAATTGTGCATACAATATGGAATCAATTTTATAAATAAGTTTTCTACCTTCAATAAAATTATATTTTAGGTTTTAAATTTATTATTTAATAAACAAAAAGAGGACATCACGCAATCCATTAAAAAACGCGTCATGTCCCTTCACTCAGCTCATTCATTCTCGCTCTGTATGTTTTTTCCGAAATGAGAATAAATAAGCTGAGCATTGACGGTCAAACCAGCTTCTATTAAACAAAACGAAACTCTTATTATCTTTCCAGATAATGCTCGCTCGCGTTCTTTTTTTTACAAAGTTGTGAATGCCATTCACTCTGATGGCAGCGTACAAATGAAAAAAAGGAAGCGAAGATTAACAGTTACAGGAGAAGCTAACGAAATAGCTGTACTAGCAGCTATTCACCAAAATCCACATGTAAGCACACGACAATTACATCGCGATTCCGGCATTTCCAGAGACAGTATCCAAAGAATATTGCATCGTCATAAGTTTCACCCATATCACATTTCACTGCACCAGGAACTAGATGGCGATGATTTTCATAACCGCGTGGTGTTTTGTGAATGGGCATTTCAAAAAATGCAAACGAACCACAATTTCATTGCTAATGTATTATTTTCAGATGAATCTACATTCACGAACCATGGTGGCGTCAATAGGCATAATATGCATTATTGGAGCGTAGAAAATCCCCATTGGTTACGACAAGTTAATCATCAACGTCCTTGGTCGGTGAACGTTTTGTGTGGAATCATAGGAAATAAACTCATTGGTCCTTATTTCATTGAAGGTAATTTGAATGGAACAAAATATCGAGATTTCCTAGAACCAGAAGTACCATTACTACTTGAGGATGTTGCTATGGACGTCCGACGGACAATGTGGTTTCAGCATGATGGTTGCCCAGCACATTTTTCAAGAGTAGCAAGGGAAATACTAGACCGTGATTACAATGGTAGGTGGATTGGTAGAGGTGGCCCCATTAATTGGCCTGCGAGGTCACCTGATCTAACATCTCTGGATTTCTTCCTATGGGGTTACCTAAAAGGTAAGATTTATGAACAAGTACCAACGACTCGTGAAAACATGGTGGAACGCATAAGAACTGCTTGCACAGAAATTTCTGCAGATATGATTCTATCATGTATAAAGTCATTTGAAGAAATAATAAATAAATGCATTGAAGTGGAAGGTCAACATTTCGAATACTTACTCAAGTAAGTGAACAGTGAGACAGTGAGAGGCAAGGGGACTCACGTAAAACAAGCACCCCAAAGGGAACAGAAAAATACTACGTCCACGTCGTTGTTCCTGGGTAACGCTAAATGTATTTTTTCCCGGCTTTGTTAGAATGACCGTATTCCATATCCGCTACGCGGGCGAAAATTGTCAATATTGGAGAATCCAAATCTGCAATAAAAACTGGGGGTTTCTATTTAAGTTTTATTGTTTTTGCCCCCACTCCACCCCCAGGGGATGGGGGAAGGGTTAAATTTCATTTATTCTGGATGCCCCCCTTCGTGTCGAACAACTTTCATCCGACAACTTTTTTGATTCTGTGCATAGTTCTCGAGGTATTTCAATGTCTTCGGATAAATTTGGATTTTTATCGATTACAGCGCCACCTGTGAACCAAAATGCAATAGCTCCTAGGTCAAATTCGTGTACTTTTTTCCGGAGAATCCAAATCTGCAATACAAAATGGGGGTTCCTATTTAAGTTTTATTGTTTTTGCCCCCACTCCACCTCCAGGGGATGGGGGAGGGGGTAAATTTAATTATCACTGGATGCCCCCCTTCGTGTCGAACAACTTTCATTCGACAACTTTTTTGATTCTGTGCATAGTTCTCGAGATATTTCGATGTCTTCAGATAAATCGGCCACCCTGTATATATATATATGTTGCGCGTGTGTCACTCCTCTTGCAGGTCGAAACGAGAGTCTGTAATTTCCTACAGTGTTGAAACGCACATGTGGCGCATGTTCGAGTGACGCAGTTTTCTAAGAAAATCTTAAAAACGAGGGGAGATAAGATTCAAGTAGTAAGTTAGAAATTATACTATACAAAATAATATAAAATTACAAACTAGAATAAGGAATGTCGAAAATGTATGAGGTCTTTTAAATTAGTAAATATACGAAGGACAAGGATAAAATAAGAAAACATTGTATTTTAATCAAACATAGCATATTTTAAGCGTACACGATTGGTTACATTTGTTATTATATTGACCGCCATAATTAAACGAGTAATTGATATATGCATCATTTTTTTTATTTCCACAATATCTATATTTTTTTAAAAACTGTTCGTACCATTTGCTCACGACGTAATCGTTTTTTCTAGTGTCAGTAGAGAAATTCTGATGAAAATCATATAAGTTATAACCGTTAGACATATTATATAAAAACATAAGGCAATATTGACCGCACACAGAAGAAGTAAAGCTCTGAAGACACTTGTCGCTCCAACGGATTGTCTTACAATTGCGTCGGAGGCGAAGAATGGTAGTGATCCATAGCTGTCAATGAAGATCCCATTGGAAAATTCGTCAACGTAGAATGCTACCCAGTGCGAACCTGGTTTTGTTTTATCGTCCGTGTTAGCGATTAGTACCGCAGGTTTCGTCCACACCAGAGGAATCAGATCTGCCGGATACACGCCTTTCGTATGCCCTTGGATGTATTGAAGGGATCGTAACAGTTGTTTCGAATTCATTGGCGATTTTGTTAGGCGCCCCCGAACTGCAATCTTCGGCGATGAAACTGAAACTAGTTTCTGTAGAAACACACAATAACGATGACGACGACGAGGTGGAATACGGCAAACTCCACTCTTGACTTTTATTGTTGTCTATGTTGCTGTCGTTATTGCTGTTGTCGTCAGAAGCGGATTTTTGCGAAATCAGCCACTCTCGCAAATTTACAGCATTATTCAGGGCGCACGTGTATTTGTAAGAGACTCTGAGTCCATGATATATACAGAACGTTTCATTCGATCGAATTTCGGCGAACTTTGGAGCATCCGGGTTTTCTTCTAAATTTGTGAATGGTCTCATAATAATTTTCTCCAGAAATCTTTTTTTTTAATATCCACGTACGTAAATATGACTCGCATGTCGCGTGATTTCTTGAAGTGAGTGAAATACTTTACACGTGTCTGATTCACCGTCGAACCACTCGATCCCGTGATGATGCTCGGAGAGATACGAATTTGTCTTTCGCGAATTGTCAGGTAATTCGGAGAAATTATCGTTCGATCGTAGAATATAGTTTTTCTCGATGCAAATAGCAGCAATCTCTTTAGGAATGAAATTGTTTTGTTTAAAAAACCTTGAACGTCGACGATAAACTCCATACTTGTACCGTTATACTCAACTGGGGATCGTGTAACTAATGTCAGATTTCCTTCGGTCTCAGCCTTTTAAACGATACAGTGTCCCCTCTCTTTACGAATTTAGGTTCAGTAATCAGTAATAATCTGACGTGAAGAGTCGATTTCTAAAACATTATCGTATTCTGCGTAGACTATACAATTTACGGTTTTTTCAAGAGCGGCATCGAAGCGTACTTCTATACGTAAGCAACCGCTCTTTACGAGGTTCCAATGAGTAGCGCAACTTGTAGAAAGATCAGATGTTAGATCGAAAACAAACAGACAATAGCCATTTGCAAATTCATCCCTGGAGATTTCGTTCCCCTCGTTCATAAAATGAATACCTGTACCTGAAAACAGTGTGTGATACGATTCCACGAACAGTTTTGAATTTGTTTTGAAATTTGGCTGTAGAGGTTTGCTAGGTATTTGTGTACCGTCAACGTAGAGCGATAAAAAGTTTATACCGTAATTTTTAAAATTGAATGGATTAAGTCGACGATCGCCGTTAAAAGCTTTATTGTCGACAAAACCGATAACCACCCTTTTCGGTAACTGTCCTAGAATAACGTTATCAAGTGTATCACCCAATATTCCACTATGCTACGCAAACGATTTTACTTCGACTCTCGTGAGAGGATACTTCGCTGTAGTATTTGACAGGGTTTTTGCATGTGCGAGAAGTATACCTGGGTTTATCTTGGCTCGACGTACTAGTAACGTAATATCGTTGATATTGACTGAAAATTTTCCATCTACCGATTCGTCCATGAGAGTAAACGAATCTTTAGAGCGGACGAGTCGCAAGCGTATTTCGACTCCGTTTAACATGAATTTATCCTGATTAAAAATATCGCAGTGCAAATGTCCAATGAGATCCACTGTTTGAGAATTTTCAATATATTTTTTACGGTTAGTCAGTCCAACATTATGCGTACTTGACGGTAACGAATCCATATGATCCACAGTGTCTTTATACCAAAGCGTCGAAGTCAAGTGCGAAGACTTTGCCGCTGGACCGTAATTCAATAATGTCTCAATGTACGATCTGTAGGCGTAGGTATTATTAGGTGGTGATACTAGTTTTTGGTTAAAGAAAACATCTACCTGATTAAACATTGAATGCAAAAAGTTATTCACAGGCGCGACTTTGGCGTTGTCTTCTGTATCGTTGGGGTGAACACGAGCTTTGAGACTAATCATAGTATGCGCAAGGTCAATGTACTCTTCGCTATGACCGGGTACAACAAATTCGATCGGCGAGTCATCTGTTAACGAAGAAACGGGTTTATAATGTACCCAGTGCGAGCTCTCGATCGCCGTTTGTGTCGGAGGTAAGGTGAAGAGGTCGAGCTCGGATTTTATGCACTCGCACGAGTGTGAATGGAGAAATGACATTATTTCTATTTTTATCTAAATATGTCGTTTGATTCGATATTACTCTTTCGTTTTCTACTCCTACACTTTACGATATTTTTCTTCTTTCTCTTTTGAGTTTATTCTTCTTCTTTACCGACTTCTTCTTTTTCCCTCGAGAACTATTTATCTTTCGTTTCGAAACACGCCCCGAATTGGTTTTGCGTAATTTACTGGCGTTGCGTCGACGACGTCGCTGTGTGACATGCACTAACGTATTACAAGATGAACACTGAAAAGGATCTATTTTTGATAAACTTTTATACCCCGAACCAGACATCATTTTTGAAAGTTTCTCTCTGGCTTTGCTTGTGAGGTTTTTGCCAGATTCTTTGGCGCGATTTCTTAACGATTCCTTGAATGAAACCTTCTTCTCGCCGACATCATCGAGAACATTTATTCCAGCACGTAAGGCCTCTTTACCAACTGCAGTCGCTCCTTTACCTAATAAGGGTAATATACGTTTAAACAATCCTCCGAGAAAACTTCCGATTCCGTGACCGCGCTGATCCAGAGAACCGACATAAACGTTTCGAATTTGTCGACCTTTACCCAACAAGTTTCCACCAAACCACTACTAGCCTGTTCGTCGTAGTATGTGATGTAATTATTATTATTCAACATTGTACACCATTCAATATTGTCTTTTAAAGTGAAGAGTGACGGTCAACGTTCCGTATTCGAATGGTATTGGTACCCCTGCGTGGTCTCTTATATCTATTGTAATTTCGCCAAATCTTTTCGACAAAAGTGGAATGTAATTGGGTGATGAAAAACGCCTTCCCACAGTTTCACCGTAATTATAATTTTTTCCGCCTACATTAACGATTCGCAATAAAGTCACTTGGGAATCACCGACAATGTTTGGTTCGCAAATATCGGTGTAGACAAATAACTGATCGGGGATCGCTCGGGATAAACTAGCAGGATAGTAACGATGTATCCGATTTTTCTTATCAGTTTCTTCCCCCTCTTTACGAGTAATGTTCGCTATATCGGGAAGTCCGAGAATCCTATTTACCTGTGAAAAAGAAAGTAATGTGATTTTTTACAATCTTTTTGCGCACAAAACGAACAAACGACGCCCCCGCGTGTATTTGCATAATTGAATTGTAAGTGTACTCCGTCTGAAAATTGGTCGTAAAAAACTTTTAGACGATCGTTGATTCCGTCTACCAAATCAGATACACTATTCTAATAACCTTCGGAAATATTAACACTGGTTGTATCGATAACTGGCAGTCCATCGACCCCAATCTCCAAGCTTCCAAATGTGAATGAATTATTATTACGTCTTATATGTACAACACTGTAAGGTACGTGAATTTCCGATAATCCCACTAACCAGTTCCCTGTTAATTCAATTTCCTTGGGAAGAACTGTCGTGAATCTTGTAGTTGTATTATCGGGAAAATATTTCGTACTACTGTTGCTGGATAAAACTAGAAAAAACTCATCCATTTGTGAGTGATGCATTTTTAAAGGCTATTTAAACTACCAGCAGAGATCCACGAGTCGAATTTTTCGGGATAACCAACCCAGCTAACAAAGTATTGTTTCTTCGCACCTTGACCTTTAGAGCGGATTGCACGGTCAATTTTAAATTCTTGTTCTGTTCGGATTTTCGAGACTGCCCCTAGTTCTTGCGGATAAAAATAGCCCTCAATCTCTTCGCCGTTCAAGTGTTCGAGCTCGTAAACCAAAAGATTTTGACGTTTTAAAACGGCCATTATACGAAAAATCTCCTCACTCCAGCCTCGTTCGTAGCCTTTCTTGAATGCGTTTTTAGCACAACTGATTCGAACGGGATCACCTATTTCATATTTATACGACTTGTGTCTGCTTTTCGAGCGTTATCTGGATTCGATATTTTGACGTGCAATGTGGGCGTTGAATAAGGTTACCGAAGCCGGTATCATTTTTATACTTGTGTGGAAAGAGTTATTGTACGCGTCGGTAATTTTTTGCAAAATATCAACGTAACGCCTGGTATTTTTATGTGTGTAATAGCGCCATATTCGCTCCTTCAGGGTACGATTGAACCGTTCAACGATCGCTGCTTTTACATCGGGGTTGTTACGAGTAACGCGAAATTGAATGTCTATTTCACGCAGATAATTTTGCACCGCTTTACCGATAAATTCTTTTCCGCGGTCTGCCTGAAGAACGACCGGTGTACGACCATCGTTTCTACCGAAAATTCTTTTAAACCCGGCGAGAACTTCAAGGGCGCTTTTATCTCGAAGTGATTCGACCCATACATATTTACTCAATACATCTATGACGACAAGCACGCAGCTTTTATTGTCGTTGTAAGTCTTCAGAAATCGTAAATCTACGAGATCGGCTTCCCAAAGGTCGTCAATATTTGTAACGGAATATCTTAAACGCTAAAAACGTCTTTTGATAGGCCTATGTAGGCATCTTGCTGATTTAGCCACTCGTGAATGTTTTTCTCGGAAAAGCGATGCTTTTTGAAACGAATAATATTTCGGGCACCCGAGTAGCCGACGGGATGTGAAGGATCGTAGTAGATGCGCTCGAGATCATTTTCCGTTACATTTCGAGGTCCAGCCATCTGTCCTGATTTATCGTGTTTGCGTTGTGGCGTTTTCACTCTTTCTCTCTCACTTTCACTGTCCTTCTCCTCTTCTTCGCTGCTGACGATACTTTTCGACAAGTTTTTTCGTAATCTCGCAGCGTTTATAATATCTCGGGATTTTTTACCAAATCGCGGGGTCGCCGCAAGGTTCCACAAAGATTTGTTACCGACGGATCGTTGCGGGATACGTTCTGCACGAAGAGCACGGATAAACTCTTCGCGACCAACTGGTCGTGCAGATTTTCGCGAACGTGTTGCATCGTTGACGAGATCGACAATGTCAGACCCGATAAGTTCATAACCGTCGACACTTACAATACCTTCACTGTCCCAGGAAATACTTTTCGAGCGATGTTGATGATTTAGTAATTTTTAAGCTTTTGGTCTATTAGAGATAGGAATACTTTTCAGAATTTCAGAGATAGCAATCGGATTTGTCTTTGGAATCATATCCTTTACCTTAGAGGTTGCTTCATCATGTTGAGTCTTAGAAATTACCTGTCCACTGTTTAGCGAATTCTGTTCTTGCTGATGTTCCTGAACCCCTCATTCTCGATATGACCAATATCTTCAATACCGTTGATATCTTTTGCATTCGGTACGTTTGTTAGTTTTTCACCATATAATTGTTTGGTGAACAAATGGAGATATCTTTGGAGCGTTCGAATGTACCGAGCGAGTTTACCACGTTCATGAAAAAATTTTGCTGCCTCACCGTCTTTAATCTTAAACGTGGAAATATCATCGCAATCAAATGTCTCATTATTTCCACCCTGGAGAATATACGATAATTCCTCGTCCAATCTCGAAAGTGCCGTCCCGGGTGTTTGTGCCGTTCTCTTATCGTCATTCGCACCGCGTACCTCACTTTCGGGAACTAGTATCATTTTCTTTGCATACTCCATAAGGTAATGTTTTTTAATCGCTGCTGGTGCCGAGTAATTTTGAGAAAATAGCACTGATAACTGGTGCTAAAAGAATCGGTATGCAATTTCCACCTTTTTGTAATAGAATCCCTCTTTTCCGTTTCCACGTACAGCATCCACCAGTACTACCACCACCACCACCGATCTGTCTAGACCTTCTTTGACCCCTTTTCTTCGCAGACAAGACAAGCGTGCGTAAAGTTTGTTTACGCTTTCGAAGTAAACTCTTCTCTCGTGATTTTTAAGAAATAATATTTAAAGAAATAACACCTCGCAGTACATTGAGCGCACACTCGCAGATGTATTTAACGAGTTTTTTGTCGGCGGTTTTCAGTAGAGCTTTACGTTGTTGTTTATCAGCATGACACAGAGCGTGTAATAAAGCGAGATATTTTTTTCCAAAGGGTGAAAAACACGGAAGACTGCAGTATCCTCTTTGTGCAGGATTTCTATCTTTACGATTTATTGTGAGGAGATTATTTTTGTTATTTTTATGTTTTCCAACAGTCGATACTGCCATCGCCGCGGTTAACCGGATACTGAAAATAATAATTGCATGTGCGCGTTTTTTTTCAAATCTTGTTCACTTTTGTTAATTTACGTTTCGGTACATATGCAACGTGCGGTTGTTCATCCGGGAATATACATGTACGAAATCTAAAATCATCCGGTGTGGTTTGTTTAAGATCTAAGAGAAGATAACCGTGCGGGCGATAAGTTGCATCTCTGTAAGCTTCTTGAAGAAACTTTGAATTTTCCGGATATACTTGCCGTGCGAGATGCTGAATTTGAGCCCTATCTCGAGGATTTTTAAACAAAACTAGGTAATTGGTATTAAGTGAAATGTCGCGATGTCCACGACCCTGGTGAAAAATATTTTGCGTTATGAAAATTACACTCAAATTTTTATGATGACTGCCTTTGGTAAAAAGATCCATGATTGTATTACTCGACGATTCGCGCATAAGATCGTCGATTATAATCAACTTTTTAATGTCGTTGTCCTTTGAGTAATCGTCAGGGTTTGGTAAACCTTCTCGAAATTCGATCCCAAGTTGCGCAGCGGTTGACTTACCAGCTACAATCATTTTATCACGATATTCAGCTTGCCATTCGCTGTAATAAAAAATCACCCGATCGAACGAGGTATCCGCCATAAGGGGTAAATTTTTTTTTAAATTTGGTCACGAAAATTGTTTTTCCACATCCTGTAGGGCCACATACCAGGCACGTCCAGGGGTGTTTCCACCGTGTATCCATAGAGACTTTTAAACTTGACGACATTTTTCGAAACGTCTGTACGCGATAGTCTGACGTAAGTGACTGATTTGTCGTAATAATAATAATAGGATATACCGATAAATATACATAACGCGAAAACATTCATATAAATGCGGCGGCGGCGGTGGCGGTCGGCGGCGAGGCGCGTCCCGGGCTCTCGCGAGCTTATCTACCGCAAAAAGCTCCCCTTCAGCCGCGGCCTTTGCGAGCTCGTTTAGCGCGAAGAGCTCCCCCTCCCGGGTTTTCGCGAGCTTGATTTTCGCGAATATCGAAGATGGGGAACCGCGTTTGACAAGACTAACCGGTGTCGCCCTCCTTCGACAATGCTTGCAAGCGTCTTCAAAACCGAGTTATTGAAAGTATAATTTGTGTCAAGTCAGAAAATCCGAAACATATGCGGCTACATCCTCTTTCCGGAAATTGCCGTATATAAGTATAAATACAGGCGCAAAGTGAGTATATTATTCGTACACACATGCACACACGAGCATGCACATACACACTAGGCTAAAATAGAAATAAACGACGACGCACCAACATCAAAGACCAAGGCGACACATCTTAGAAGAAGTGTTCCTTCTGAATGAAACATTTGCTTAAAGCTATCAGGTGACAGATGGGCAAGACGTGGAAACTTTAAAAAGTAATTTATTTCAGCTTGAATGATGATACATGTCAATTTTAAAGTACAGCATTAAACGTGGTTTTTGTATTTTCGATGATTACTTCTAAGAATGGTACGATAAGTTCATACACAGTTATGTTTAACAAACTATATGCAAAGAAAGCCTTTGACATTTGTGATTTCATGGAATTACACATTTCTTCCCGATTGTCAAAAAGAATTTGTTCGATACGCAAATCGCAAGGTAGGTTTTTGTAATTTTGTAAAAGAAGATGTCTCAGAATTTCATCCTCGATTCGTAATCTACATTTTTGTACATCTTCGAAAATTTCATTGAGTATTTTCATTCGTTCTTCGACACAGATCACTATTCTTTTCAAACCGTCAAATGTAGATTTGTGCATTACGATCGAGGGGGTAAAAGTTTTCCTTCTCAATATTTTTGTGTCAGATGCTTCCTTCTTTTGTTTCTTCCTCGGTGGTGACTGGTTAGCACTCTCGACATCGATACGTTTTTCAGGTGTTTTCAACATATTTTTATCTTCGGGAAACTTATTCTCGGCCACTGCTGCTGTTGCTGCTGCTGCTTTCTTACCATTATCACTAACCCCATTTTCATCATTATTATTATCGCTGGCGACTTGTTCGAATAGAACCGCTTTCGCACCGTACGACGTTGTGAAGAGTATGTTAAACTCTTTGACACTTATTTTTGTCTCGCGTAAGGCAGCCGAGCGTTTGAGATACGAATCGTCAAAATACGATGACACGGTGTCGATGACTTTCGTGAACATTGACCAGCTATCCGACTGTATAGTTAGTCCAGTTGATGATTGGTTATTATAAATTTTTACAACGGGTATGAATAAACCTGCATCCGTAGGTGCCATACCAACACAGAATCTTTTACTCGATGATTTGTTCAATGAGTGCGTCGTTGACAAAAGCAACGCTGGTGTATTGAGAATACCTGTCTGCACTATAGGCGACATGTGAGCACGCTTTTCATTTGGAGATTGATATGCTTCTACTTCCGCCATCTTGCCTCCGATTTCGACAGAGAATAATGGCGAATGTGTCGATGGTTTCAACGACACCTCATCTTCATTATCAGTCTCTTCGTTAAAATTTTGAGTTTCTTGATACACAATTTGAGTAGCGAGGGAGTGTATGTCATCCGTATTTTCACCATTTTGGTCTAGAGTTGGCATTTGTTTTTGATCAGTTTCCATATTTCTCCCAATTTTTCACTCACTTTTTTATTAGAAACGTCAATCAATCAATCAATCGACACACTACTCCGAGCACGTGCACTATTGTTATCAAAAGCTTGCCACTACACCCTTTTTCACCGAAACCTCCCTTTTAACTATGCGAAAGCGACTGCGACTTTTCTTACGGTTCCTCATGCTTAAATACACTACCCATTACATCGACAACAATAAGTAAATCGTACACATACACACGCGCATACGCATAGAGAGAGAGAGAGAGAGAGAGAGAGAGAGAGAGAGAGAGAGAGAGAGAGAGATAGGACGTTTTGGTCAACGTCGTGTATCAAATGTTTGATATTGAAATACCTTATTTCATCTACAAAATTATCAGTTTTTAGAAATACTTCTAGAAAAGGGGAGCAGGAAATTATAAAGTATGTAATTTACTTCTATCTCATAAATATTCACAATCTCCGAATAACTAAGTCAAGTACACGTGAGGGCGTAAAATTCGTTTTGTGGGAAAAGCGAACTATTCCATCTGCTGCTTTTAATCATTTTTAAGTTTTCTGTGAACATTTCCACATTAGTTTTGTACATTATGTGAGAAAAAGGAAAGAAATACTATAAAGTACGTAAGTTATTGGAAACACATGAGATAGAAGGATTTCTCGTGAGTTTTGAGGAAAAGTGACCTGTTTTCACTAGTGTTTTTGTAATAATTTAAAGGTTTATGTGAGAAAAATATGTTTTTTAGTACAGCGACGAAATCATCATAGATGTATAAAACTGGTGAACATAGTTATCAATTCTCACTTGTCTTTAGTTCGTGGGTTCGCTTAGAACAAAAAATGGAAGCACGTACTAGGGCTTTAAGAAAAACAATTTGCCTAATGATATCGCTCATTGGGACAGCCCATCCGACGATAATTTACCTGTTCGGGTTTCGATATGGCGCGAGTGCCCACCGGAAATCGTTTGAACGATTGTGCCATGATTTTCGCCAGATAATACGGTATGCTCTGGAGTGCGACGTTTTGAAAAACCTCTACGATAAAGTGATTGTGCGGTGTGACACAGCGATGCGGCTCACGGGGGATGTTCTGATTTCGCGAGGGTACCGAAACAGTCGACGCTTTCGAAGCATCCTGGATGAATGCCAAGCAGTTATAGGTAAGTTAAATAATTTATATACGTATTAAGCAAATAGCATAGCAAGGGCGAATCTAGAGCGATTGCAACGGGGTGTCAAATTGTTCGCTTCGCACCGTGCGGCAAGACTCGTTGCGATGGTTCTCGTTTCGGTTCGTGCATTTTTATGTGAAAATTTCGTGCATTTGTATATTTTTTCTATTCTTTTACACAGATTTGGAGCGTTTGTGGGATGGCTCGCCATCTGTCAATACGAACGATCTTGGTTCGGATAATTTATCGCTTACAGCAGACGACGAACGCAGCATCAGAGCGGATGACCTGACGCAAGGTAACCTGAGCGGGGGGGGGGGGAGGGGAAGGCAACGTTTCGACAGCCTTCAAGACTTCACCCACCATGAGCCGGAGCAAAGGTGTATGACCTACGTCAGCGAAATTAATAATGGTAAATTTAATACTGTCTTTTAAAGAATAATTTGACGATTAAAAATATATTTAATATTTATTACGTTTTTTTATATTTTTTTCAAGATTATTATAAGCGATTGAGTCTGCATCTCGTGCAAAATGATACCGATTACGGTAACAAGATGCAGAGAGTTGCAAGGTGGCTTGCCTCCACTTTTGAAAATTCGCAGGGGGAGGTATACCACCCGTCAGTATACCTCTGGTAATGAGGTATATCGACGCTACATGCTTCGATACATCAGAAGAGTAAAAAGTATAAGTTTTACTCTAAACTCTTCACATCTTATTAATTTTCTGATCATATAAATAATGAATTTTGATTTTAGATGCAGAACAGACTCCAAATCTTAGTGGTCGTGGTTCTAGCAGCATCAGCACTACTAGTTACCATACTGGTAGTATCGGGATTTACAAAGCCGATAATGAGGAGGAGGACAACGATGACGATAGGGAGGACAGCCAAAATAGTTACAACAACAACTACAATGCACCATATACTGCTAATGCTGACGACGAGAGGGAAGAAGAAGAATAAGAGAATAATCCGATTCCAGATAGAGGGTTATCGTCATCATCATCATCATCATCATTATCATCATCACCATCATCAGCATCATCATCGTATTCAACGGCGTCAGCGCACAATACAAGTAAACTGAATATCCTATATAATTCCGAACGTTTTTATAAGCGGTTTCAGCTATCGGGTCGCGAAATTCAGTTTCGAATAATACCCCCTACAGACAATGCGAATCCCGTCGTTTATTTGGAGGACGCGATAAATGAACTTTATAAAATTGTAACGGATCATATTGTTAATAATAAATTGGATAGTCATTCGGACTTGATAGGGTTAACTTTTAATTCTGATACATTTTCAAAACCTGCCGGTATGTCCTTTCGTGCAATATCAAATTTTAACGCCGCAGACGTATTTAATGGAATAAATTCCGTAGCGCAAAGTGGTTCCAATTTTAACCTAAACGACACTCTTCAAATCGAGGTACATCATGTACGTATTCCTCGTGGTCGCGGTAACAATAGTATTATTAGTGAAGCGGTTTTTCGAAGCAAATCAATCGTTACTATCAGCAACAGTGACAACATCTGTTTTGCAAGAGTGCTTGCAGTGGGTGAATGGTTATTGCAAAAGAAGATAATTCCCGCCGATGAGTGGCGGGGAATATGGAAAAGGATTTGCAGCCACAACACCCTCTAATTAGAACAAGCACAGAGAATTATTCGCGAAGCTAACGTGCAAATTCCTGAAAATGGATGTTCAACTCTCCAATTTCAGGAATTTCAACGTTATTATAAAAATAAAAATATAGCACTCGTAATATACGACAGTAACGGTATCGGTGAGAGTGGCTTCTTTGGTGCGAGAAGTTATACGGTCGTGAAATTGTGCATGCAGGTCGTGGTCCTGAATATCGTCTACCCGAAGGTCCACTGGTAGATGGCTATTTATAACCAGACGCTAACGACACATCTGAAACCACAAAGGGACACGTATTTCAATTCCACGGTTGTTTTTATCACGGTTGACGACGGTGTTTCTCACAGTTGAGAGACAAACCAAATTTCGCTACAGGCGAAAGTTTTAAACAAGTGTACGCAAATACACAATCCATATCGCGTTTAATTCGGTCAAGTGGTAATACTCTCATAGAAAAATGGGAGTGTGATTTCAACCATGAAAAACGAACAGATGCGGAACTTGCTGCTTATGTCAATAACCATCCTATGGCAACGTACAAAATCTTAGATCCGCGAGACGCATTTTTTGGTGGACGGACGGGTAATACGGCAACGTACTATACCGTAAAAAATGACGAAAAAATCAAATACGTAGATGTCTGTTCACTGCACCCTTACATTTGTAAAACCGGTCGTTTTCCCGTAGGTCATCCTACCGTTTATGTCGGACAGGAATGCGCGATAATCACGAGTCTGCAAGAGCCTATTAGTTTAGACGGGGTCGAAGGACTTATTATGTGTAGAATACTACCACCCAGAAATCTTTATCATGCAGTCCTTCCGATAAAAATGAATTCTCGCTTGTTGTTCCCCCTTTGTAGAAGCTGCTGCGAGAATGAATCGCAAACCGACTGTACACACGACGCTGAAACTTTGGCAGTACAAAATAACACAGTATAATCCACAAACACAAGAAGGAGGCCTCTTTAAAGATGACATCGATACATTTGTAAAAATCAAACAGGAAGCAAGCGGATGGCCGACAGAGTATATAGACGAAACGTCAAAAAACTTGTACATAGAATCGTATGAACGGGCTGAAGGAATAAAACTGGACAAAAATAATATTTTAAAAAACCCGGGGTTACGTTCGGTCGCCAAGTTATGCTTAAATTCATTTTGGGGGAAATTTGGTCAGCGCGAAAATTTGCAGCGAACCGAGATCATTACTACTCGAGAAGAGTTACTCGACATTTTTTCAGATGTTAGGAAAGAGGTCACGCGTATTCTCCTCGTTAACGAAAAAGTCTTATTTCTAAATTGGGTTGACGGGGTTGAAACATCGTCATCGTCAAACTGCACAAACGTTGTGTTAGCGGCTTACACGACAGCTCAAGCTCGCCTGAAACTCTACAGCTACCTAGAAAAATTGGACCGTCGCGTACTTTATTTTGATACCGACTCGGTAGTAGAGGGGCTGGGGGGAGTCTAGATCCCACCACCCTACCTCCCATCGATGATAGTGTGATGGAAAAATTGCGCAAGTAGGCCGTCAGAAGGTCAGGAGTGAAAGGAGGTTATTATAAACAATTTCATGTATTGTTATTACAAATTTCGAAAGCTGTGAAGGTCGAAAAACATAGGTAATTTAATGCGTTACATTGTCGAATGAAAAGAGAAGGTAAAGGTCAACCAATATTTATTATTTCATTAGATATTGTTATTAATAAAATGTTTTTACATTATCATTGAAAACGACATCGTTCTAATGCGTGATCTTACAAAATTCAATCAGAGAGATTGAAAAGTGTTGACCGTTACACATTAGTATTGCCATGTGTCGAAAATCAAATTTAAAAAGTCGCCTTCATTAAAGGTCAGATATTGCTACATTATAGTCGCTTATGGAAATACATCGTATTCGGTAGGAACCGTATTGAGAGTGAAAGTAAAATGACCTTTTCCTCGTGCGTCCTACTACCATCTCTCTCGCTCTCGCATACTCTTTGTTAGTTCCATCTAGCATCTGTATTTCTCGTTGATTATCCATCGATCACTTATTCACCGTACATTTGTTTTCCCGAAACTGCATACAAGATTAATGATGTCGCGTTAGGTATATATCTTTCGATCTTTTAAATGCCCCTGTTGGGAAATCTCATCTTCAATATGATATACCGTTACCGACGTATTTCAGAACTTACTTATCTTTTTTGATGAATTGAAAGTTTAGATTTCCTCCAACCTACGTCACAATTAGTCTAAATACCAGTGTGAAGGTGTCTAGCCCCATTACAAAATTTGTTCCATCTAGCATCTATATTTCCCGTTGATTATCCATCGATCACTTATTTACCGTACATTTGTTTTCCCGAAACTTTCGAAAATGTATACAGGTCCAGACGCGTTTAAAAGGTCATTGCACCATTTCTTAAAAACATTTTCTATTTCCCAAATTTCGGCAACCCGTGACGTAATAGAAAGGAGGCAGCCTAATTCAAATATTTCTAAATCATCGTTTCAAAGGAATGTCGCGTTCCTGTGTCTATGTGGATACCGTTTTCTTTCCCTCTTCAAGATGGACTGTGTATAAATGCTGTGTGCTTGGGCAAATGGAAGACAGTATTTGACAGCACGTACGCAGCTATATTTCAAATATTGTATTTTTACATCAATATGGTAGATGTCAAGAAAATTTTTTCCTCATGGGAGGAGGCCTTGAAGAGGATTTACAATACTCTTGAAGAAGGCGCTACTGCGGATCAGTTTTCGAACTTCATTCGCGAAGCCACCGAAAAGATTGAGAAAATCAACTCATTCTTAAGGACCAATCCTCACATTCCAAATGGGGTGAAGTTATCATTGGAGACGAGCATTCATCGGATCACGGTACAGAAAGTTACAGCTGCTGACAGATTAATGCAGAAGAAGGGTAAAGCACCTCAAGGAAATCTCGTTCTCGAGGAAAACGTTCAATCCGCTTTCAACAATCGCCTTCGTACTAGACTGGTTGTGAATTTAAAATATTTGGACCCCACAATGTTTTTCGAAGCGGCAAAAACTACCATCATTAACTATGTGCGTGATGTAGTAAAGGAATACCGCTGTGTCAAGGTGTGCACGGTGTTTTCTGGGCAATTTGCACTCGGTATGCAGGAGGATGATAAAAAATTCTTTTCAAATAAATACGAACAATTGTGCGAGACTACCAATTTAAATGAGTGGTATGATGACAAAGTAAAGAGTGTCATTCTACCTCAACTTGAAGAATTTCAAGATCGGGGCAGTGGTTGGACGTTATCCGCCATAAATTCACTCGCTATACAAGTAGCAAAGTACAACCCAATGCGTGCCGGATCGTGGATAGATTTGCCAAAGTGGATCAAAGATAAAAAGGCCGTGATTAATGTAAAAGTATTTGGGGATGACTGCTTCGCTTGGGCGATAATGTCTGCATTATTCCCATATAATACTAACCCTTCAGACAGACCAGCATCGTATCCGGATTATACACAACATCTTAAATTTGACGGCATCAGTTTCCCGATTGCACTCAAAGATATACCGAAGTTTGAAAAACAAAATGACATTTCGGTGAATGTCTTCATCGTACCCGATAAGAAGAAGGAAGTACTACCCGTACACTTAACCATCGATGAAAAGGAGCGCCACATAAACCTGCTTCTCGTGTCGGAAAAACAAAATAAAGTGCTATGCCCATCTTCATCTTTGGTGTCCGATGAGGTTGAAGTCGAGGAGGATGACAGCAGTAATTATCATTACTGTTGGATTAAGAATTTATCTCGGCTAGTGGGTGCACAGTGCAGCAGAAAAAAAGTGGGAAAACATGTCTGTAATCGATGTCTTCACTATTTTCATAGCGATGAGAAATTGTGTGCTCATAAAATCAATTGCTGTAAAATGAATGAATGTGCAGTTAAAGTACCGGAATAAAACACTTTAAAATTTAAAAATTTCGGTCGTGCGATGCAGGTCCCTTTCATAATATACGCAGACATCGAGTGTCTCCTCGGGAAAGTTGAAATGGAGACACACGGAAAAAAATAGTACGTCGCTCCAGCCAGATTGCCCAGCTAAAACAGCTTCCCACTGCCCAGCAGGTCGCGATGTAAGTCGCGTGTGAAGACGTAAAATGACAATTAAAATTCGAAATCCTTAAAATTTTTTTTTCTATAAATAGGTATACTTTTCTTATGTCTTTAAGAATATTTCTACATAATTTCTAGACGATGTGGTTATTTATATTATTTTTATATGATTTTTTAAAAGTCGTTAATAGTGAAAAAATCACTACTTTTTTCATTTTAAGGCTTCCGTATTGATTACCGTGTTAGATACGACAAAAATGCACTCAACCTTTTATGTAGAGCACAAAATTTCCTACAAAAAAGTCAGTGAGAGCCATAGTCTAATGTTAATAGATACGTCACGAATAAGATAACTATCTCTGTTCTAAAATTTCAATGATTTATTCAATAAATTGCGATGTTTTTCATGCCGTACATATTAACATTAGACTATGGCTCTCCGTGACTTTTTTGTAGGAAATTTTGTGCTCTACAAAAAAGGTTCAGTGCATTTTTGTCGTATCTAACGCGGTAATCAATACGGAAGCCTTAAAATGAAAAAAGTAGTGATTTTTTCACTATTAACGACTTTAAAAAATCATATAAAAATAATATAAATAACCACATCGTCTAGAAATTATGTAGAAATATTCCTCAAGACATAAGAAAAGTATACCTATTTATAGAAAAAAAAATTTTAAGGATTTCCAATTTTAATTGTCATTTTACGTCTTCACTCGCGACTTACATCGACCTGCTGGGCAGTGGGAAGCTGTTTTAGCTGGGCAATATGGCTGGAGCGACGTACTATTTTTTTCCGTACAGCCCCAAAAAACGCCTACGAGCAACACAAGATTTATAGTGTAGGATACTACCTGTATTGCAACCATGACTCATCGTTGTCCCGATACCGCTCACACCGAGGGTCTAACTCAGCTTCCTGGTTTGCTGAGGAATTGAAGGAGTTGTCCGAGGAAGTCAATCTGGTAAACGCTCACTTTATATAATTGATTAGATTATTTATTCTTTTTTTTTACATCACAACGATTATACATAATTTAAAAAAACAAGTAATACAAATTAAACTTAAACTAATATAAATACATTTTATATTTTCAATTATTCGTCAATCTTAATTAATAGTGGATGACTTTTGTTTGTTCCAGATTTTGCTAGACACGAAGCCGATGAACTTGACTCCGAGAGAAGAGAATGCATTTCGGTCGGCGACGATGTGCCACATCTGCGGGGGCTCGTTTACCGACAAAGATGTTGCAGTCAGAGATCACGATCATCTCACTGGTCAATTTCGAGGTGCTGCGCATAATAGTTGCAATATTAATTATAAATTTACTTTTAATATTCCTATATTTTTTCATAATTTAAGTGGCTACGACGCTCATTTTTTAATTCGCGAAGTTACCAATTGTTTCGAGGGAGACGTGAAAGTCATTCCTTGCAATATGGAAAAATATACATCCATTATAAAGCGTGTACAAGAGACAAAAATCAAGCTTACATTTTTAGATTCTCTTAGATTTTTAAACTGCTCTCTCGAAAACTTGGCGTCTTATTTAAGTAATGAAAAAAAACAAATTTTAAAGTCCCACTTTCCAAATGAGGAAAAATTCAATTTATTAAAACGTAAAGGGGTTTTCCCTTATGATTACATAACCGAAATGAGCGTCCTAGATCAATCATATCTTCCTTCACGAGACAAATTTTTTAATAAACTGTACGAGTGTGATGTCAGTGAGAATGATTATGTGCATGCGATGAATGTGTGGACCGTATTTAAGTGTAATACTCTGGGTAAGTATTCAGACTTGTATTTAAAAACAGACGGAGGTTTCGAATGGGTGGAAAACGTTGACTTGGAAAATGTACCCGATGACTCGGAAATTGGATATATTCTTGAAGTCGACTTGACCTATCCTGGAGAAATACATAATAAGCAGAAAGATCTCCCGCTATGCCCCGAGCGAGCAGTTCCACCCGGTTCAAAACAACCGAAATTACTCGCTACATTAAATGACAAGGAACGGTATGTCATACATTACCGAAATTTAAAGCAAGCGCTCACCCACGGTATTATTTTAAATAAAATTCATAGGATACTACAATTCAAGCAGACTCCATGGTTAAAGTCGTACATTGATTTAAATACCAAACTCCGCACAGTTGCAACAAATGATTTCGAAAAAAATTTGTATAAATTGATGAACAATGCGGTATTTGGGAAAACTATGGAGAATGTTCGTAAAAGAGTGGATGTGAGTTTAAAATCGAAATGGGATGGAAGATATGGCGTTGAAGCGTTCATTTCGAAACCAAATTTTCATCGAATAGTAATATTTGGTGAAGACTTGGTCGCGATACAACTAAAAAAAATTAGAAGTAGTTATAGATAAGCCCGTATATGTCGGAATGGCTATTTTAGATATTTCTAAGACTAAATTGTACGAGTTCCATTACGATTATGTTTTAGAAAAATTTAAAGAAAAGACGAAACTATTGTATACCGATACCGATAGTCTTATTTATCAATTTAAGTGTGATGATGTATATGATTGTATGAAACGCGATATTAATATGTACGATACGAATGATTATTCCAGAAATAATGAGTACGGTATGCCACTAGTCAATAAAAAAGTTTTAGGACTAATGAAGGATGAATGTAGTGGAAAGATAATGACCGAGTTTGTCGGACTCAGGTCAAAAATGTATGCGTTGCGTGTGTTAGGCGAAGGTGAGAAGAAGAGAGCGAAAGGTGTGAAAGAAGTCGTCGTCCGAAAAACAATCACTTTCGATGACTATCTGAACTGCCTTCAAAATACGTCTACAGTTACGCGCGAGCAAAGATGTATTCGTTCAAAATTACACAACGTATACACCGTATGTGAGAAAAAAATTGCTCTAAGTCCCCATGATGATAAGCGATATTTAATTAAAAATTCTACCGACACTTTACCGTGGGGACATAATGATGTAATGGAGGTAGATGTATGATTTATGTACTTGTATATGTAAATATGTACATGCAAATGGATTTATGTATAATACGCATATAAAAATATGAATAAATTAACCAATATAAGTTTATTCTTACCTTTTTTCTTTTTCCAACCTTCTTTCTCCGTAAATCCCGACGAAGATGTGGACTTCGTAAACCACAACGACGTTGCAATATCCTTGTTGCCCTTGTACAATAATTGCATCTAATTTTATCTTAAGTAAATCCTGCTTCCATCTATTCAACCATCATTTGTCCACCATATTAGTCTTAAAGTATTATCCTCCTTGTCGATCCAGGTGTTATGCTTATCTTCAAAGCCCATCCATTTAACAAACACTTTAGAACCTTTATGACGTAGAATGTTTTCAATAAGATAAACGTCTGGATTTTTAGTACGTTGCAGTTCAAATTCGTAGAATCCACCTGATATTGCGTTTCCTGCATTGTCTTCTAGTAAATATGTTACTGGATACGTTTTTTTAACTTTTATTATTTTAAAAACTTCAGTCGTCCAATTTGGTGTATATCCCTTTTCAAATATATGTTTGAATTTACTAATGCGTACTTGTTGGCCTACTTTAAACTTTGGATGAATCTTTTCGTTCACAATTACATTATACACACGTTCCAATAATTCTTTTTTATTGTCTTTATTAACATCTTGCGGCTTCATTTTAATAGTACGATGTGTGCTATTGTTATAATCATTAACCAAGTCTGGTAATATATGGAGCCATTGATAATTACCATGAAGGCTAAACTGTGGCCACATTTTATTTTTCAAAGTACGATTAAAGCGTTCGCAAATTGAGGCTTTTAGATTACTGTATGTAGAATATAAATTGATATCATGTGTTTTCATTAAATTTGAAAATTTTGAATTATAAAATTCTTTTCCATGGTCGGTATGTAGATTCTCTGGAATTCGACCCATTTCAAATATCGATTTCATGGCAGCTGTGACGTCATCGCCAGTCTTTCTTTTTACTGGGCGGGCCCATGCATTCTTAGAGAATACATCGATGACAGTTAACAAGTACTTGTAACCCTTATTTTCATCTGCATATGGAATCATTTCTAAAAGATCAGCTTGCCAAGTTTCATCTAATCAGCGAATATCTACTCGCCGCCTTGTATAATTTTTTCTTGCTGGTTTATGAAGCTCCTTCACGACTTCTCTCTTCTCTTTAGAAGTCATTGTTGTTAAACAGATAAGACAACGTCTTGATTAAAACTGTTGGGTAGATTGTTGCAGATAGTCTATTTATGCACATTTTTCAGACTAACTAATTAATTCTCCCGTAAACAACATCAGTTATTCCATTAATCTTCTTGATGGCTTCACTGTTTTTATTGACATTTTGTTCTAGGAGAAAAATTAATGTCTTAGCATCGTGAGCTACAGTACTACTCTCCCTTATGTCATAGGTGTGTTTTTTCAAGTCTCCTTCTATATTAGCAATATCTACCGTAAGACTATCCATCAAACCATTATTTTTATTCAAATCATCTTTATTTTTCTTTACTTCCCGCTCTAAGACAGTGATATTATTCGTAAGATTGCTAAGAGTGTAATTATTTTTATTTAAATTATTGTTATGTTTAGTTATTTCCTGATGTAATTCAATAGTATAATTTCCAAAATCTGAAGATATAATCCGCCTCTTTTCTATTTCATTGTAATTTTTATTGATATCTTGTTGCATTTTATTTATACTTTTTTCAAAATATTCAATCTTCTCATTATTTTTAATTACACCTTTACACAGTTCATCTATTTGCTGTTTAATATCGCGAATAGATGTGTGGAACATTCTCAAAGTAATGGCATCATCCGAATCTGTCGGAATTCCGATATTACATAACTTTCTTTTCTTAAAATCATAAGAACCGTCTGTAGCAATTTCGACACTTTGAAATACTTGCTTCCGTGCTCGTTGAGACGAACGTCCAAATACATCGATGCTCATTATGATACTGACGTAATTATCACGCAATTAATAGATTATATTAGCTTCGCGCAACTCTTCAATAATCGATAAAATTTCATTCGAAAGACTTGAATTACCAGCAGCTTGCGATGCTATTAGAAGGCGCAAACGTTCATTTGGATCATCCCAATGCACGTAATCAATTTTGTGGTTTTGTTCAACAATCATGTATTCAGGCAAATTACCAGCCTTTTTCGGAACATCTTTGAACATTTCCTTGATATAGTTTCGATACTTGTGGGAAGCGTTATACCGAATAGGTTTTTCCTGATTCCAATCTTTCCTATGTGCATTAGTTAAGGTTAGTATACTTTTGTAATTGTTTAAATCAGACTGTTGGATTATAGCTATATCAGCTTTTTTCTTAAATAATAACTCTAGCAAACCTTCAGTAATAGCAAATTTGTTATCCTTAACAATGACATTTTTATTCTTAAATTCTATTGTCGAATCACCGATTCTTGTAGTACCACCTTCTATGCGAACACCATAAATTGTATCAATAATATCACTTTTCTCATGAATATTTCTCACCAGTAAAGTTAGAAACTTATTTGATAACCTTTCTTCAGTATGATATGTAGGTGTTTTAATATCACTGCTAAATGTCTGCTCTAAAGGGGTATTATATCCATCAAGCATATCATCATCATCATCAAAATCGTTAGCATCATTAATTTCTATGCTATCTGTTACTTTATTCTGTACGTTTATATCATCAATCGCATTTTTGTTGATTGACATTGTTGTAGCGTCTGCTATTTTTTCCAATGGACTTATCAGAGGTTTGAGCGTTTCACTTATCGCAAGGTCATGCGTTTCTTTACCCATTTTTAGTAATCGATGTTTTCGGCGAATAGATTCGCTAGGTTTGACAATTTGACGTAAAACGTCTTGCTGCTGTTTAAGAGGAGAAGACATGTTAATGCATGCAAGTCTCACTCTGGACTGACTTGTTACAACACTTTTTGTTTGTTCTTAAAATCATTTATGCTTATAAAACAATCAAAACCTTTTCGATACCTTCCCTCTTCTATTTCACTATCTTTATCGATTACAATAAATCCATGCTTTTCTGTCCAACATTGTGTGCATATATCTTTAAAAGTGTTGAATGACATATCTCTATTTACATGATCATTATAGACATGCTTAAGATTCATTTCATCCTGTCTAAAGAGAATCAAAAAGTTTACGTTATCTCGAATAAGATGATTGTCGAATAAAAGCAATCGACGCAATTATGTCTACCCATACAAAAGAAGGATCTAATGTTATCTTGCTTCTCGCAGACAACATCATCAAATATAATAATAGAGTTTGGCCTGGCCTCGGCGGGTGGTACTACCTGTTCATTATCGTGAAAAGGAAAGTATCGTATACCCTCCACAGAGTCGAGTAAGTTTTGTAAAAATTGATATTTCGGTTGATTTAACGATTTCGAATATACATATATATTTTCAAACTTTAATCCATTCTGATCGATGATTAGACTGAGTAGTGTATTTGTTTTTCCGCAATTAGACGGACCACAGAAAAGTGCACGTATACTATTTGGCAGCAACTCCCCATGTCGTTTATGATTAGTTGCATTACTTTGTACAGACGATGTTAAATCATCAAAATTGATAATTGGAATTTTTGTTGGTTGTTTATGAAATCGCATTTTGATAATAACTGATCATAAAAGTATAAGTAGCGCCTTTATATGTAATGTCAGTCATTAACTGTTTGTTACTTGAATGATGCACATCTTAAAATGATTACATATGTGGGTAAAAACAAGAAGCAAAGACGTATAAAGAGTGGGACAGGATTGGTCAATTCTTTAATTAATAAATTACCGGCAGAACTTCATATACCCGGTTATCAGTACTGCGGACCTGGTACAAAATTAAAGCACCGATTAGCAAGAGGGGACTCAGGGATAAATCCGTTAGATAAGGCTTGCAAGGAACACGATATTGCTTATTCCAAAACTCGTGAAAACCCCACCGGTAGAAGCGAGGCTGATCGAATATTAGCGGAGCAGGCTTGGAAGCGAGTTTTAGCAAAAGACGCAAGCATTGCAGAAAAGGCGGCAGCTTGGGGTGTTGCAAACACAATGAAACTAAAAAGTAAATTAGGCATGGGACTGAAAAAGAAGAAGAAAAAAGTGTCAAAAAAGAAAACAACATCATTGAACAACATTATTGCGGCTGCTAAAATGTCAATGTCACCAAGTAATAATGTTCAAAGTGTTATATCGAGCGCTTTGAAAGGGGCACGTAAAGCCGTAAAAGAAGCAGGTGGTAAACGATTCATTCAAAAAACTCGACACCTATCGATACCTTCAAAGGTTGGAGGATTCTTACCTTTCCTAGCACCCATATTTGCTGGATTAAGTGCTGTAGGTGCATTAGCCGGTGGCGCAGCGGGTATAACCAAGGCTGTTAATGATGCAAAAGCTGCTCAAAAGCAGTTACATGAAAATGAGAGGCATAATCGGGCTATGGAGACAATAGCTATAGGTAAAGGGTTATATCTTAAACCTTATAAAAATGGTCTCGGTTTGAAATTAAAACCATATAAAACGGGTTTAGGTGTTAAATGTAGAAAAAATCGAAAAAACTTGTAAAGCTACCGCATCGATCACTCACCGATGTAGATATATTGAGATATTCGAAAGAAGCTGGAATTCCGAATTTTAGAGGTGTCTTTATGCGTAATAATTTACCAAAGAATCCCCAAGTTAATGAATGTGCAGTCATAAATTTAGACGATGCAAGCGGTCCGGGGACACATTGGGTAGCATATCGAAAACGTAGTTCTAAAGTCGTTTATTTTGACAACTTTGGAAACCTTAGCCCACCTGCTGAGTTGGGAAAATATCTCGGTGTAGGTAGCATTATGTATAACCGTGAAAAATTTCAAGACTATGCCACTTTTGATTGTGGGCATTTATGTCTCAAATTTTTATGCAATCAGCTGTTTTGTCCAAACAAGTATCAGTTGTATAAATATATCGCATAAAATATTTATGATAATCAGTGTAATTTGAACAATCAGTATGAATGATTCTTTTACGTTGACGCTCTCGGGGCAGTCTTCAGTATTGTAAGCGCAATACTTTCCACCTATTGAACTTTCACCGCAGAAGAATTATGAATTGTGTTTGATAGAACTTTTAACGTTTAATTCAATCCCAAATGTTGACGTTAATAATAAATTTCATATTGGTAACCATGAAATTATTGTGCCGATCGGTAGCTATGAAATTGAGGATATAGCAGAATATATTAGAAACAAGAAGTGGTATCCTTCTTACACGCCAAATGATGAACCCGTTTTAATCAATGCAGGTTGGATATCTAGTTCAAATCTAAAGATAACAAATGATAATGGTTATTTTGATGTGATCATGCCTCTGAGTATGATTCTCGGATTTGTGGAAGATTATCGTAAGATAATTGTAAACGCGAAGAACGAACTTGTTTTAACAAGATCTAAACATGATGATAATGCAATTATACAAAATGCAGAAGAACATTACAAAATTGAGATGAATAAAATAGAATGGTTAGTTCCATATGTGACGTTGGCTGATAGGGAAAGGATACAGCTGTTACGTTTCATTGAAAAAGATCCCTGCATATCTTTAAGTTTCCGTACATGGGAACTTTATGAATATCCTCTATTACCGGTAACATCATCCCACGTGTGGTCCGTGAAAACAGCGACACAACTAGAAAAGCCACAATATATTATTATCGGCTTCCAAACAGCACGAAAAAATGACAAGGCGAAAAATGCTAGCCTGTTTGATCACTGTAACATTAGTAATGTTAAAGTATTTCTGAATTCAAAATATTATCCGTATGGTAATTTAAACCTTGATATTGCAAATAATCAATTTTCTTTATTATACGATATGTATATCAATTTTCAAGCTAGTTACTATAATAAAAATGTTAATGGTAAACCTATATTGAATAAATCAATATTTTTAGAGAAAGCTCCATTAATCATTATTGATTGCTCTAAGCAGAATGAAGCTTTAAAACACGCATCTGTCGATGTGCGGCTCGAATTTGAATCAAAAGAAAATTTTCCTGCAAACACTTCTGCTTATTGTTTAATTTTACATGATAGTATTGTAGAATATAATCCCATAAGTGAAAATGTAATGAAGTTGGTTTGAGAGGGGTTTAGCCATTATTGCGCATGCGCTAATTAACAAATAAAATATAGTCATACTTTAATTGCTATTCAATCAGTATCATACGAAATGGAATACATTGTAGACGTGCAGGGATTCCGTGGGCCTGGTAATCGCTTCATACCGAAGGAAATGTCTATAATGAATATTTTCGTCGGTGAAATTGAGACTTGTGTGTTTAAAGCGCCATATCAATGGGTATGGTTATCTTTACACTATAAAAGAGTCAATAACTGGTTAATACATAATTACCACGGCTTACCATAGCAATCTGGTGACGTTCCCTTTGATGCTGTAAACGAGACTTTGGAAGATATCGTTAAATGTGCCAACAAAATTTATGTAAAAGGAGTCGATAAAAAATGTTGGTTGGAGGATATATTAAACGCTGAAAATGTTATTGATCTCGACGTTTTGGACTGCCCATCTCTTAAAAAACTGAAGCAACAGCAGCAATATGAATTGTCGGAGAAGTGTGAAAATCATTCGCTTAATGGAACTTGCACTAAAGAAAATGTACAAATACTTAAAAATTGGGTATTGGGAAATCTACTAAAACAGCCTGCATCACTTCAACGTTCATTAAGGATTTATTACGAGGTGAAACGTCTCGCATTGATGGAAACAAAAGATATGGAATGTCTACCGATTGATTTCATCTGCATGTTTGCTGAACGACAAATTGAAGAAGCATGGACCTGCCTGCCACCTGCTATGCAAATGCATCCTGATATAAGAGAATGTCGAAGATGCTACACACATTTTGAGGCCAGCGGCGACGTGCCAAATGGACAACCTCCTATGATTAGGGATTGCGTCAAGTGTCATTTTCAATGAGAGGAAACGTCTTTTTAATTTTACGAATAATAATATGTATTTTCAATATATTCATTAACTATTGTAATGTTTAATTATGAAATATGAAAATAAAGTTTATTGAATATATTCCACGAGTACTTATTACATAAATATAACAAACACCCTAAAATGGAAGGTTAATAAAATAGTAAACTTTTATTAGCATTTTTTTTTATCGTATATTGTTTTCTACTTTTCTATTTTTAAACTGTTTTATAATATAGTAATGACAATAATAGTAATAATAATAATAATAATAGCACTCTATTTTTAATATAATTGTGTTATCCTTGTTATTGCCAATGATATTTTAACGCATCATCAGATGAATAGAAGATTGATCCTTGTGTAATCGCCATGTTCTCGAAGATGTCTAATGACGTGAAACAGACCAATCACCAACCTATGGTAATAAGAGTAATAAATTATAAAAATATTACATTATATGGATTACTTAGTAATTGAAGACAAATATAAAGTAAGAATATATATACATATTTTTTTTTAATATTTATGTAATATGTAATATACCTACCATTCCCATTCCTTCTTCGTTGTGGTAGTCATCCTCGCATTAATTGCTAGAAAATTTTAAACTATTCATACGTCCTCCGAGATACTCCATGTATAAATGATTATTCGCGACCATTTGCTCAAAGTTTTTGAATGTATTGGAATCCATTTGGAACATTGATGCATATCTCGCAGGTAGGAAGCATGATAATTCTCCGTTAAGGTCAACGGTAATGCGAGATCCATAACGTGTTGTGACTTTCCGCAGTTTTGTAACTTTGTATAATTGTCCTACTTCTAAGTCAGACAGCTTTACAGTAGGCAAAAATTTTATTGATGCATCTGTATTATTAATTTTTTCAATTGCTGCTACTACTGCGTCTGAATTCATCTTGTCAAATGTATAAATTTTTTACTTTACGATGAATTATCAATAGATTAGATTGGAATTTAAGTTCGGACTTTAATTTTTCCAATTTGTTTAAAAATGTGTTAATTTGTTCTTGTAATTTACGAGCTTTAACACGAACGTCTTTCGAGTACATAGAATGATGGACTGTAAGTAACTGATGTAAAAGACATCTACTCAGCCTGTATTTAAACTGAAAAAAAAATCCCACCAAATCGCAGTAAAATGAAATCAATAGATAATTGAGAAAAAAATCATAGAAATTATGACATTGGAGTATTTGAATTAGAATGCCTCATTTCTATTACGTCACGGATTGCCTAAATTTGGTAAAGAGAAAATGTTTTGAAGAAATTGTGCAATGACGTTTTAAACGCGTCTGGACCTGTATACATTTTCGAAAGTTTCGGGAAAACAAATGTACGGTGAATAAGTGATCGATGGATAATCAACGGGAAATACAGATGCTAGATGGAACTAACAAAGAGTATGCGAGAGCGAGAGAGATGGTAGTAGGACGCACGAGGAAAAGGTCATTTTACTTTCACTCTCAATACGGTTCCTACCGAATACGATGTATTTCCATAAGCGACTATAATGTAGCAATATCTGACCTTTAATGAAGGCGACTTTTTAAATTTGATTTTCGACACATGGCAATACTAATGTGTAACGGTCAACACTTTTCAATCTCTCTGATTGAATTTTGTAAGATCACGCATTAGAACGATGTCGTTTTCAATGATAATGTAAAAACATTTTATTAATAACAATATCTAATGAAATAATAAATATTGGTTGACCTTTACCCTCTCTTTTCATTCGACAATGTAACGCATTAAATTACCTATGTTTTTCGACCTTCACAGCTTTCGAAATTTGTAATAACAATACATGAAATTGTTTATAATAATCTCCTTTCACTCCTGACCTTCTGACGGCCTACTTCCGCAATTTTTCCATCACACTATCATCGATGGGAGGTAGGGTGGGGGGATCTAGACTCCCCCCAGCCCCTCTACTCTCGGTAATTTACTTATCGGACGGGCACACATCTGCCACAGAATACGACCCACAGCTCGGGAATTTTCTCGGAGATTTGACTGATGAATTAGCGGTTTACGGTCCAGGTTCTTACATTCAGACTTTTATCTCCGGAGGTCCTAAATTTTATGCTTATCGCGAACAAACTAATAACGGGAAATACTCCGCCAATACTACTACCCCACCAAAAATAAAAATTCGATTCAGTGCGATACGGCGAACCGAAATTCACGAAGTTGTAACGCGTAAAGAAGAAAAAACATGTAAAATAGTTTTAAAAAAAAGGCGTCACATTTCGACTAGATATTCGCTTCCTTTTGGATACAAAGCATAAAGTGTAAATTTTTGTAAAAAAACAATAGTTTTCTCGTTACTTAAGAAAAATTAGCAATGTAAGCGAATTTGTATTTAATATTCCATTTATTAATGATAATAATAAAAATAATAATAAAAATAAAAATAATTATGTCATTTGTGTAATTATTACTTTAAGACAACAAGGTAAGCATATGCTATTACGTAACCTCTTTAGTCGCTTTTCATCCCATTCGAAGTTCATAGGAAGACACATCCTCTTTCGTATTTTGAGTGATTTCCAAGAAAAGAGTAATACTGCATGACCTACCTCAACTTTTCGCCAAAGGGCCTCGAACAAATCTGATTGTCGCAAGACCACTATCGTAATTTATTTCAATCTATATTATTTTTTACACATAACTTATTATAGCTTACTTCTAGAACCTTATCTCCCCCTCGTCTTCAAGATTTTCCTAGAAAACCGGGTCTCTCGAATATAAGCCACATGTGTGTTCCAACGACGGCGTAAGAAATTTCAGTTTCTTGTTTCGACCTGCAAGTGGAGTGACACGTGCGCCACATGTATACATATAAAGGTCAGTGGAGTGTTGTGTAGGTAAATGTTAATACCCAATACGGAGGATGTGCGATGTCGGCTCTACCGTTTATTCATCACATCAAAAAAAAAAACGAAAACTAATACATAAACGTTGAAAGGTCGTTGAACCGTGATCTACCTCAACTTTTCGCCAAAGGGGCCTATATGTTTATCGCAAGGTCATTATAGTTATTTGTTACCGTCTTTATTATTTGTTTATTCGCAAACTATCAATTAATCATCATTATCAACACTCATCTGACTTTAATTACCCAATTATCGATATTTATTATCGTCTTTATTATTTGTTTATATAACAATTAACCACGAAGCACTCGTGTATCAGGTCGCTGAACCATGACCTACCTCACCGTCGTGCCAAAGGTTGTCCGTACGTTTTTGTTTACGTCAGACTACTGACCTACCTCACATGGCGGCCATGGCGTTATTTACGGTCATAAATTAATATTTATTTAACATTAATTACCCTATTAACATTATTTATTGACATTTTTATTGCTTGTTTTGATATTAATTGCCCATTAATAACCATTATCACCTAATTATGAGGTCATTAACCCCTGACCTATCCCAAGGCGCGCGTGCCATCTGGCGCTTGACCTACCTCAAGGTGGAGGAGTGGGGGGTGTTTACGTCTGGCTATCGGTCACCCTATACTACTCGTTTATTTATAATAACTAACAAATTCCGTTTTTTCTTTTTATTACAATAGATTCAACTACGAAATTTCATTAGTCAAACTTCCAAACTGGTACCGAACAAACGAATAAACAAACATTAGCGTATAAAACATTGTAAACACCATCTCATGAATAAACAATAAACCTTTTATTTATATATCTCTATTACAAAATTGAACCTCCTTTAAAATTTAGCATCTCGATAATCATGTTTTCAAAGCTACAATAATACAAAATTTATAAAAACAAACAATTATTTTAAGAATATCTCATTGTTTATTCATGTCTTGTACGAAATTCATGCTTTGTATCACTATGTGTAAATTGCTCTTACAAGCCTTCAATAAAAATAATGTTAAATTGTACAAAAATCGACAACAGTTGTATTAAAACAAAATTTACTATTAAAACAACACAACGACATATAAAAATTGCATAAAATCTATCGGATTATTAAAAAACTAATTTAGTAAATATTAACAAATAAATATCTCCAGTTCTATACAAGATACATCTACCGTTCATTTTTGTACAATCTTAAAATTAACGTAATTGTCTAAACGCCCAAAAAGATTCTGTTCAATTCGGACGGAAGCTGCAAATCTTGCATTCACACGAATTTTGGATACAAAACCGTGACACGACACAACGCTTCAAAACGGGACTGGGCACCACGGGCGGTATCCAGTATAAATACAGCACTTCCCAGTATAATTACATCGCGTCAGCCCAGCAGTCCAAATTCTGAAGAGGGTTCGGGACTTCCACCGGCACCGAAATAATAGTGATTATCTTCCCCTAACCTAGATTCCAGGCGACTAACCTGAACCCGGACAGAGCACGGGACCAGGGCCAAATCTTTTGGACCGGCGTTTCGATCCCTCCGGATACGGGCGAACTCGTCTCCGCAGCAATTCTTTTTTTATATATTTTTTGGGGGGGGGGGGTAAACTAGTTACGAAAAGGGACAGAGCTCGGGACCAGGGCCAAATCTTTTGGCCCGGCGTTTCGATCTCTCCCTCGAGGAACTCGTAAACCCTTTCCTCGGTTTATTCCGGAATTGGTACGTGCCAATGCGGAATCGACCCATAGGGAATTATGTGATAGCCTTTTCATTTTTATTTAATATTATTTTTTATCAGTTTCCCGCGTTTCTCCTTCCGAGAAACTAATTTTTTTACGTTTTTACAGTGGCCCGAAACAAACATATGGAACAACCCGCCCAACGCGAAGGACAGCCAGTCAACACCCCCCGACCATAACCAGCCTCCTCAAAATAATCTCAAAATGAAAATATATGAATAAAAATAAATGATCTCAAAATAAAAAAAAACCTATAAGAAAAAGAAAATCGAGTTATTATTTATTTTCACCCTTCTCCTTTCCTTTTGAACAAACACATTCGGCAGCTCCGTCCACCCTAAAAGAATCCTCAAATCAACCCTTCTGGTCGATTTGGCCCTTTCATGGCAGAGAGGTGGCGTCCACTTCCGGGCGCTATCCCAGCCATAACAGAGATATATTTCAGATAATTATACCTTGAAGTGATATATGAAGGTTTTTAGGACCTGATTCCAAAACGTTTTGGCTTTCGATTTGGCAGTAAGTTTCGTCATTTTTTTTAACAAATATGGCATTAATATTAATGCTATCGTTTTTTTTTTGTTCTCAATCAATATTATGATCAGTTTTAGTTACTTAATAATGTACAAATACAAGCAAAGCTAAAAGTTACCTATTTCTACTGCGTCTTTTGCTAACGATAAGATATATTTAATATCTTTATCATTCTTGGTCTTCGCAATAGCAATCAATGATGGAGCTATTTTCAAAAATTTATCATAGAAAAAATTGGGAGATGTTTCAAAAATCTTTCTGAAGTCTGCTTGAATCTGGAAACATGCATTAATTAAGCTACTACTATGGTTCTGATCCGTGCTATACCGTCGTCGGTAATGCAGTTTGACCTCGATCGGTAAATGATGGCGGTTCTGGCCTGTGCTATACCGTTCGTCGGTAAATGTTGGTGGTTCTGATCCGTGCTATACCGTTCAAAGGCAACGCAGAGGTTCTGATCCATGCTATATCGTTCAAGGGTAATGCAGATTGCCCGCTGTCGGTAAATGATGGTGGTGGTGCTGACCCGTGCCATACCGAATGGTTGTGGTTTAGATCATGGCTAACAGTGATATTGGAGGTATCGGGTTATTGATTTTACCGTGTGGTGTCGCGCGCGTTGTTTGCCCACACGCGCAACCAGTGCCCTCTACCTCCAGTCTGTGGGGTTTAGCTTTCCACATGACCGACGTCCGCTAGATGGCGCTTTATGCCCATACCTACTACGCTGACATATCGATAAATATTATGTATATGACGACCTCTACATTACCCACCAATCATCTTTACGAGATTTTACATTGATTCGCTAGATGGTGCTTTATGTGCATGCTTACTGTGCTAACATGATAAATATTATAAGATTGGAATGGTAGTTCAGTATTGATGATTATCATTTTTATTATGGCAAATTATTAGTTTATTTAATTTCTATTCTTAACACATAATTCTTAATTAAAATGTCAGTAAGTTTAAACTATGAATTTAAATAATTCTTTCGATACAGCTTATTATATTCTACATAAGTTTTTTTACATCTCCACATATGGGCGTATATTGCACAATGCGGTCATGAATTGTCAGACAATAAGCTGACGTTCCAACCACAAAATTCTCTCTTGCTTCAAATTCTAGACATACATCAACAGGTGCACTCTTTAACGATTCATTTTTCTTTGAACAATCCAATACGATGAGCGGTACAGATGTTAGAGAATCAGGTTGTTTTAGTATAGGTTCTGCAGCTTTGTCATAGTAGACATTTTGGAAATTAACATACATGTCGTACAGTTTAGAGAATTGATTGCGAGTAATGTCAAGATTTAGATTTCCGTAGGGATAGTGCTGTGAATTAAGATAGAGTTTCGCATTGCTTATATTGCAGTGATCAAAATTACTGCAGGTTCTACCACGTACCCCCTCTTTTCGATTCGTTTGAAAGCCGCGGATTAAAAAGCGTGGCTTTTCCAACTGATTGGATATTTTTACAGTCCAAATATGACTTAAAGTATTTGGGAGTAGTGGATACTCATTCAACTCCCACGTTCGCAAACTTATTGATATAGGTTTATCTTTTTCAATGTAGCTTAGCAATGGGATTTTTTGTCTATCAGACACTACTACATATGACATTAACCATTCGATTTTTGATATTTGAATATTAAAATCTTCAGAAACATTAGGGTTTTCTTGATTTGGTGGTGTTTGAAGAACTGCATTAATATCAGTCCGTGATCTAATAAGTATAAACTCATCTTTAGCGTTAACTACAATTTTACGATAGTCTTTAGCAAAACCAGCAAAACCCATTATCATGCTTAGTGGGAGAGATATGTCGAAGTAACCGTCATCATTAGTTATTCGTCGTGTTTCCTCGACATCGAGCCATCCAGCATTCTCGATAATCAAGTTTTGAGCAGGATTAAGCGTTGCCCATCCTTTAATTAGACTAGTTAAACCAACATTTTTACATCTATCAATTTCTATAGCGTTTATCTCATATCGAATTTCATCGAATAAATGAAAAATAGCGTTATTAACCAAACCTGTATGTTGAACATTCGTACCATCCGCTGTAAGTAATCGCCCACATATGTGCAGGGAACTTCTAGAAGGAAAAATGTATAGGTCTTGGTATTGAATAGATATGTGGATTTCGTCGTTATTGTTGAAGGTTGATGACGTATATGGTTTATCTGCATGCACCTCATAATGTGCAACAGATTCCTCAAAAGTCACTGGAGACTGAATGCTCAGAATCTCCTCCATTTCTTTTAATGCAACAAAACAATATGCAGATTAGTTCAGTCTTTTTCCCGCAGCAGCAGGTCGAGAAATTGTACCAACGACTATTAAGCCGAGACTTTTGAAATTGAATATTCTTCCGTGTTAGCGCTTTGATGGCTTTCGGATGACTGATTGCTCGACAACATGTTGGTTTCTTAATATAGCCGCTTCCAATTTTCACTTTATAAATTATTCCCATGTTTATATGTTTACGTCGATACTTTAATGTGTAATCGAACAGTTATAACTTCACCTCGAAACTTAATCAATTGCTCGTCTTGATCAACTATACGTAATTGTAAGTGATCGATAGATATATATAAAGAGATACTCTTTACGGTAACTGGAAGGTAAATGACTTGTGATGGAATTTCACAGATTTTATATCCTGGAGGTACTGCGGGAAAAAATTCGTGGATTGTGTGCACTTTCCGCCCATTTATATATTACCGCTGGTGATATTGCACTCAACTTGCAATGCATTTATCTTTAGAATAGATACAGGTATATCAGAGATGTGAGACACGTTCGGAGCTAAAACCCGGTCAGTGAAACCTAATAGTTGCTCGATTGAGTCAGGTTTAAACTGGATTTTATGATCACACTTAATCACACTGCGAAGCGTGTTATTATTTGGTTTCAAGCCGATTGTAATATCTCTAGGAGCTAAAATCTCTGGAAGATAGCTTTCTATAGCTTTAATTTCGTAGCTTCTTGTAGGGATTTAAATTATTTCATCACCTACATAAAATTTGTTATTACCAATATCGATGTTAGGTATTGAATTGAAGGTAAAAAGTTCCACCAAACCAAGTATATAATTCTTGTTCGGTAAAAGTTCAATTGGTGGAAAGTAATGTGCTTCAAATACGGATGATCTGCCAGATAGTGTTAGACTAAACGATTTTTCCATCATTACTATTTAACTAATAATGATGCGTTTATCATATCATACCTCTTTATATGTATGTTCAGCCAAGCTTGTTGGACAAAAATTTTAAACATAAATGACCGCAATTATATGTATTAATATTTTGAAACCTTTTATGATTGTACTTGACCATATTAGTATTTAAATATAACATTAAATCAAGAGGTGGTTGAAGGTCACCGAAACTGTCAAAGTACACAACATCATTATCATTTTTCCTATATGTGACCCAATGCGTTCCAGGACCACTTTTATCATCGAGATTCACGATTACTGATTCGCCAATGCGTGGACCACTGACTGGTAAATCATTTCGCATAAATACTCCGCGAAAATTAGGAATTTTCATCTTTTTTGCATATTTCAGTAATTCGATATTGGTAAGTGCTCGCCTAGGTAATCTTATTTCGAGCAGCCTTTTTTTTTTTTTTTTTTTTTAAAGCTTTTCTCGCATGCATTCTTATCTGGATACCAAAACCTTGCCTATACGGCTTAAGATAAAGTCCTTTGCCTAAAGAAATATCTTCCATTTTCTTATTATGTCGTTTTGCTTCTTCTAATTGTTGTTGCGCTGCTTTTGAATCATTGACCGCTTTTGTAGTATCAGCAGCACCCCCAGTTAATGCACCGACTGCACTAAGGCCAGCAAAGAGGGGGATGAGAAAGGGTAAGGCGCCACTTTGTTTTATTGTTGGAGATATACTCAGAGTTCGTGGAATTTTTACGTTTCTTTTACCTTCTACTAACTTAACAGTATCGCGAGCTTTCTCCAGTGCCGAACGAATGACTGTACGAGCACTTTTACTTGGAACTATGGCATAGGAAATGGTTTTAACTACATTTTTTAGACTAATAGAAGATTTCTTCTTTTTCTTTGTCAACTTCCGTGACAATCCCATACCAAGCTTTGACTTCGTTTTCATGATATTAGTAATGGTGTAAGCGGCTGCTTTTTCACCAAAATTTGAGTTCTTAGCTAAGACGCGTTGCCAGGCTTTATCGGCTAGAACTCTGTCTGCAGAGTTTCTTGCAGCAATATTTTCGCTATTCTCAGAATATGCTATATCGTGTTCTTTACACGCCGCGTCCAGAGGATTAATTCCAGCGTCCTCGAGCAAGTCTCTTAGTTAATTTAGTTCCAGGACCACAGTATTATAACCAGGCACGTGAAGTTCAACAGATACTTTATTTATAACTTTGTTTATCAAACCCCGACCACTATGTGCTTTACTTTTATGCATGATTATTGAGCGTTCAGTGTTGACATGAAACTGATAGAAGAACATTTATGTACACGCTATTTATACTAAATCATTCAGTCGCGTAAAAGCCAGCTCTGTGTAAACATGAATTTTAAAAAACAACATAAGAAACTTCCGGTAACGAATTTCGACACTATTATAAAGCAGGAAGAAATAAACAGACGACATGGAGAGTTACTTCCTAGCAGTATAAGAGCCGTGTTTTGCGGTTCCTCAAATTGTGGAAAAACGAACACGCTACTTAGTCTCATAGTACATCCCAATGGAGTGCGATTCGAAAATATATATGTTTTACTCCAAAACATTAAATCAACCAAAGTATAAGTTTTTGAAAGATTTGCTCGAACCGCTCGATGATGTGCAGTACTTTCCTTTCAGCGAACACGAATCGGTAATAGCTACGGAGAATACACTTCCAAATTCTCTCATGATATTTGACGATGTAGCGTGCGAAAAGCAAGATAATATAAGAGCATTCTTTTGCATGGGGAGACACAAAAGTGTTGATTGTTTCTACCTATCTCATTCGTATGCTCGTGTTCCCAAACATCTAGTGCGCGATAATGTTAATTTATTAGTAATATTCCAACAAGACGATGGAAATCTCAAACATATTTTCGATGATCATGTAAATTCTGACATGACGTACTCTCAATTCAAAAATTTATGTTCAGTGTATTGGAATGATGAAAAGTATGGATTTATTGTTATAGATAAAGACCGAGCAATTAGCAGCGGAAGATTCAGAAAGGAATTCGACTGTTTTGCTATAAATATACCACACAACGTTTAAAAATTTATCAGTATATATGATACGTTCTTATAACGAAAACATGGCTGAGTTTCGGAAAGAGCGTCATGTTCTTCAAGAGATTGAAAAAACCAGAGAAGCAATTAAATGAAAACATAGATTGCTGAAAATGGGTAAAGATGGAGCCGAGCGAGCATTAGTTGAAACATTCAAGCCTGTTGTAGAACCGCTTAATAAGCTCGTTGATATATCGCAAGAAAAAAGTACCTTTCTAGACGCTGTTTCCATGAAGCCTGAAAGTGAAATTTACAAATTTGATGAATCACCAAGAAAAAAAAATAAGAGTGTCTACTATGATGATGATGATGATGATGATGATGATGACGATTTACAATATAAATCATTCGTCACTGCAAAGTCTTATGAAGATAATGATGATGAAGAAAATTATAATAAAACGACTGAAAGAGAATCAATTACCAATAAATATCTCCGAATGTTATATATGAATCGTAAAAAATATTTGGACAACCTCTACGGCTGTCGTAAGCAAGACGATAAAATTATGATTGGCGATTCATTTACTCGTTTTGATAATGAAAATGTTAGTGTGAACAATGAGGCCCATCCATTAACTACGGGTTTACTCGAATTGCTCTTCAGAAAGGATCCTAACGAAGATGTTATCACCCCCTCCGACAGACAAAATTACCGGAGCACCCTTTCAACTTCGAACGGGCACAAGAAAAAATATAGCGAGAATGAAGATATTCGTAAGCAAAAAAGTAAAAAATTTAACAATTTTATCGCTCCACTGTTCAATATTGATGTGAAAAAATCTACAAAAAGTGGTGGTGTAATAAACAGCGTACCTTTAGAATAGCGCGAACAGGTGTGTTAACGGACTTTGTCTATTGGGATGACCCTAATGAATTTGTTGGACGTCTTCGCTTACTACTAGCCGAAAAATCAGCAGGAAATCCCAGTATAAATGGGATTCATTTTATTCTTGAGGAACTTCGTGAGGCAGATATTATATATTAGAATGAATTGCAAGTAGCGCATCAGTTTTAAAATGAGTATCGATGTGTTTGGACGTAAACTTTATCGGATGGAGAATTCGTCATCATCATCACGTGGTCCAGTCGGTATTGGATATAAACTTACTTCTGAAGATCACTATGATTTGGAAAATAAGAGATTGTGCAATCTTGCTGCTCCGCAAGAATTGACAGATGCAGTCGATCTTAAAAGTCTCGAACGTGTGAATTCTGAACTTAATAATTTAAAAGAAAAATACAAAGCATTAAAGACGAGTGTGAAGGTAAACCCGCTCGTCGTAATTATCTACGTCAAAAGTTTAATATGCGAGGTATTGACGAGACCTGGCAAGCCGACCTTGTTGAGATGATTCACGAAGCCGGCGAGAATAAGGGATATAGATACATGCTCACAATCATTGATGTATTCTCTAAGTACGCATGGGCTTTCCAGTGAAACGGAAGACAGGTGAAGACGTTGCAGAAGGTCAGAAAAGTGTTCTTCGTCAGGGACGTGTGCCAACTCTTACACACCGATCAGGGCAAGGAATTCTACAATGCGAGTTTTAAAAATCTCATGACAACTTATAATATCAAGCTCTATTCAACATTTAGCAATCTCAAAGATTCTATATGTAAAAGATTTAGTGAGTGACTATAACGCACGAAAACACAAGACTACTGGTATGAAGCCTAAAGACGTTAGTGTTAACCAACTTAAGGTCTTGAACAGTTTTGCGCAACAACAACAACAGCAAAACAAATCTATGAAGAGGAATACTCCAAAGTTTAAAATCGACGACAAGGTATGAGTAAACAAGATGAAACATGTGTTCGAGAAAGGCTATACTCCCAATTGGTCCACCGAAGTATTCACGATCTCAATCGTATTAAAGACAGTGCCGGTCACATATAAGTTAAAGGATTATAAAGATCAACACATCCAGGGCTGCTTTTATGAACAGGAACTTCAAAAAACCAAAAACCCCGACGTATATCTCGTAGAAAAAGTTATTAAACGACGGAAAAAATGAATTGTATGTAAAGTGGTTAGAATTTGATGGTGCTCACAATAGCTGGATAAGTAAAACAGACATGTAAATTTGATTAAAGTTTATTTTTAATAAAATCATAATTGATCTATTTATCTGTATTTTTATTCGTTTTTACAAAACTCTATATCTGAGGTTTTGCCGCTAGCGCCATGGTGTATTAAACTAACTTCCTTTGATTCAACTGCTTTAACAGTAGAGTCCAGCAGGGCTTTATCGTTAATAAATTGCGGCGACAGCCATTCGGGTAAGTATGTTTGGAATTCATTGTTTATGTGGACTCGTATTTCCATGCCATACTTCGTCTCACCTGCTTGAGCTGCGTCACTACATACTTTTTCCTTTCTCCATATCGACAAATTTTCTAATGGGCAAGTAGATTGGAGCTCGAGCAAAACTATTAATTTTTTGAAAGTCCATTTTCTTTTTTTTTCTTTCTCTTCCTTTCCGTAAAAGCAGATAAAACTATGATTCAGTTTTCATTATTAACAAATAATTTATATACTATATTTAAGAGTAATTTATTTCATATGTCTACTAGCTGCTTCTTAGTTCTGAAATGAATTTAACATTCGCGTGTTACTGCTTTATAGTAGACTCTTCAAACCCCACCATAGAGTTTTTTTTATTCTATCGCTACATACGACGATTTTTTCTCACTAACCCCTCCTACTCCTTTTCCCCCACTACTCGCTGGTCACTAATTCTCTTGATACTATAATGTCCCCATGGAAGAGTGTTAGTGGTATCAGGTAGAAGATATCGCTTGTCATCGCGAGCACTTAGAGCAATTTTTGTTTGTCTCTCACTTCGCAAATTATGAAGACGCGAACGAATGAGGCATTGTTCTCGAGTCACAGACATTTTTTCATCCAAAACACTTACATGAATCGTCAAACGTTATGGTTGTCATTACAACTGTAGCCTTCACACCTTTTGCCTTCTTCACAGCATCTTGATTCTCAATTCTTACGCTGTACATTTTGCTGCGTAACCCTGGTAAAAATTTCCGATTGAACTTCAATCGGACCTAATGAGACTCGATCAGACCTATTCGGTTTCAATCCGCAATTTGTCCCCGATACAATCGGACTCAATCGGACGTCGGTTTCAATCGGTTGCAATCGGAAATTTTATTCGGAACGAATCGGATTCGATCCGAGGGCGACATTTCAAACGGATTCAATCCGATCATTTATTCAGAATTAATCGGACTCATTCCGAACGATCAATCGGAACGAAACGGAATCAATCCAGGTAGACATTTCAAACGGTTTCAATCCGAACTGTCAATCGGAACGAATCGGATTCGATCTGAAGTGGAAATGTCAAACGGTCTCAATCGGAACCCTCATTCGGAACGAATCGGATTTAATGGAAAGCATATATTTCTAACGGTTTCAATCCGAACAGTCAATCGGAATGATTCGGAATCATTCCGAGGTAGAAAACTCGAACGGTTTCAATCCGAACTATCAATCGGAACGAATCGGATTTAATCTGAAGTGGAAATGTCAAAAGGTCTCAATCGGACCTCTCAATCGGAACGAATCGGAATCAATCCAGATAGGCATTTCAAACGGTTTCAATCGGACCCCTCATTCCGAACGAATCGGAATTTTCAATTTTGTAAATTTTCAAAATTCTCTTTCATGTATGCATTAGTTAGCTCGAAGTCAACCCCCCTTTTAACAACCCTCAAAATTTTGTCAGATTTCACGTATCTCTCACCGTTTTCAAGATATTGAAGAATTTGTAAAAATTTTAACGTGTAACACAAATATCATATTACGAAAAAAGTAGTGATCGACAGTAGTAGACCAGTGGTCCGTGACGCGCGCGGTCATTCTTCCTTGTTAAGCATTCTTGTTGGGGAATACTACTTGGATGGGTGACCGCTTGAGAACAGATTTTTTAAAGATAATTAAATTATCAAAAAAAAAAACTTTAAAATATAAAAAAAAATAAAAAGTAATTAATTTTTATATAAATTTAAAATTTTGGAAAATTTCATTGTCGGATTAGGTCCGTTTAGAACAGTTTGAATCCGTTTCGGGCTCATTAGGTCCGTTTCGAGAGGGTGCAAAGGTGTCTGATTAGGTCCGTTTAGAACTGATTAGGTCGGGAACAAATTGCGGATTGCCCAATCGGATTGAATGAGAAATTTTCACCAGGGAAGCCCACAAATTCTGTCATAATCCTACCGTTGCACTCATCTTTCATAAATCCCACCTGTTTTCTATTGACACGTGGCATGTTAAATTGATTATTACATGATCATACACATCACTACATCTTATTTCATATATAAAACTGTCAGTGTCAGTATAGAGTAGTTTGCAATTATCTGCGAAACGCAATTTTATGTATTCATAATGAAATTCGTACATGAGTGTTTTTGATATATCTAAAACACACATTCCGATGAATAACGGTTTTCTGATACATATCTCTGTACGTGATAATTGTATAACTACAAGATCTTCAGTAAAAATGGAGCAACTGTGGAAATTTGGTTTAGCAATCAAGGCTTCTGCACCGTAACGTCCATGCCATTTGGTGGCAAGGTTAATATCAACACGTTTGCGTTCATTTTCCATTGTCTTACCATAGACGGCATTATTGAAGAGTTTTGATATTGCTTTATCAAATTCATTTTTCGCTTGCTCTCTTCTTCTGCTGTTTACATCAATGTACGATTTAAGCCACGGTTTCTGATAAAATTTCAAGACTCTGTGAATTTTGGAGAACGGGTCATTTAGCCGGAGAACTACGTCCACTACGGAACGATATCGATACGTTTCACCATAGCAGTTTCGAGATTTCTATATGTCGATCTCGTACATAGTACATGCAGTACAGGAAGGTCGATCGTCCGTGTCATAAAGGCAGGCCACTGTGACATCTGCCTGTCTCTTTCTATATCGCTTCCTTTCTCTCTCTACGTAAATCAGCTGGATAACCTCCGCCGGTACCGCCGAGTATGGAGTCTGTATACCCTGTCCCGGTGACATCCAGGGTTAGGATTTCTCCAAGTGGATGGTTCCTCCGAAGCATTGGAAGAAACTAACGGAGCAAACATCGGGAACTGGCGGAAGCGGAATCCCGTCAGGTTAGTATAAAATAAATTTAATTAAAATTTATATTGCAGAAAGAATTTGATTCTTTGTGGGTGCTTTCTATTTTCAGCACCCAGGAAGCAGACCGTGAACCACAAAGAAAGAGGCTAGGGCGTTCTAGGCATCGAAGAATGGTATCCCGGAAGATAGAATATACCTCCGTCTTCGTCATCATGGAGGTTGGAAGCAATTTTTTGATGACAGGTTAGTTGTAAATTTTTCTAAAATTTACACTTTTGCCCTCGTAATGTCATGTCAATGTTCCTAAAGCTAGTATAAACAATGACATTTCAATTTTAGCCTCCTAATCCCTTGTCAATTTTCCTAAAGCAGGCGTAGGCAAAGAAATACACATTTTTGCCTTCGTAATGACATTGTAAATTTTTCTAAAGCTAGCGTATGCAATGAAATTTTAATTTTTGGCCTCGTAATCTCTTGTAAAATTTTGTAAATCACTGGTCGATAATAATATTCACAAATTTTAAAAAGAAAGCAATTTTGGCATAATAATGTTAAGTTTAAATTTTGAATGCTTTGGACGGTGATGAGAATCATGTTTTCTTCAATGTGTTATACATAAAATAATTTGAATATTTTTAACAATAAAATTCACGCTGTTATGTATCTTATTATTTAGAAGATTCACGGCACGATCAAGAACAATTTATTTTCTCTCGGGGATGGAAGCCAAAAATCAAAAACAGCCAATGGTTCTTCACAATATACAGGGCACGAGTTTCTGCTCATAAACTTCGATGAAAGGATTTAAAGTTTGGATTTTAATTCCTCTCTCTGGCCAAAGTATAGAACCTTCTACCCTAAGGAAGCCATGGGACAAACAGAAAAGTTGCACACCGGATCGCACTGAAGGTTATGCAAGCCTTCGAAAAATTATAAATATAAAACCTCTGAAGGTTTCGTATGACGAAGAAATTAAACATTTAAAAACCACAGGTGACACTAAAATTCCTGAATTTGGCCACGTAATATCATGTCAATTTTTCTAAAGCTAGCGTATGCAATGAAATTTACATTTCTGGCCTCGCAATCCCTTGTCAATTTTTCTAAATCAGACGCATGCAATTAAATTTTCATTTTTGCCCCTCGTAACCTCAGAGTAAATTTTTTAAAAACTAGCGTATGCAATAAATTTACATTACTATCCTCGCAACTCCTTGTGAATATTTCTAGCTAGCGAATGCAGTGAAATTTACATTTCTGAGCTCGTAATCCCCTGTAAGTTTTTCTTAAGCTAGCGAATGCAGAGAAATTTACATTTCTGGCCTCGTAATCGCCTGTAAATTTTTCTTAAGCTAGTAAATGCAGTGAAATTTACATTTCTATCCTCGTAACCCCTTGTGAATTTTGTTCAAGCTAGCGTATACAGTGAAATTTACATTTCTGGCATCGTAATCCCCTGTAAATTTTTCTTAAGCTAGTAAATGCAGTGAAATTTACATTTCTATCCTCGTAACCCCATGTGAATTTTTTTCAAGCTAGCGTATGCAGTGAAATATATATTTCTGGCCTCGCAATTCCTTGTGAATTTTTCTTAATCAGGTGCATGCAATGAAATTTTCATTTTTGCCCTCGTAATGACTTGTAAATTTATATTATAACCCTCCCTTGGAAGGGTAAATGCAAAATAAATTCGTTACACAAGTGATGTGTCTAGGACTACTATATTTCCGTTAACTCGAAGTACAATATTTCCACAATTGCAAATGGCGCGGGCTCTAATCTCGCGAAGGGAACTGTCACTATAAAAAATGACCGAAGAAAGTAAATCGCGGCAATAGTCAGCAAAACCGGACAATGAAAAGGTGGGGGGGGGGGGGGTAAAGTCCAATAGCACTTACACAAGTGGAGTTGGGCGATGAGATGCCTGGTTATCCTCGCCGTGAAAACGGAGGTTGCAGGTGTCCTGGAACTGGCTCTGGTGTCCAGGGGCACTGCTGAAGGCACTCTGTCTCCCTGGTCCACTGGCACTATCTCACGGTAGCGCGGTGTGAGCAGGTTGTCGCACTCGTATGCCCGGAATACACCGTTCTCGTTTTATGTTCGCTGGTTCGCGGTCCGTGACGGAATTCAACCTAGATCGAGTCGCGGCCCGTGACAGTACCGGCTTCTCCTTCGGAGAGGGAGAGAGAGAGAGATACTTGATCGAGTCAATCGGCTCGGCTTCCATTTGCGGAGAAAAAGAGAGGAAAGTCCCGGCGTCACTCGACTCCGTCTGTGGGGAAGGAACTCCCGACGGCGACTGACGAGAGGAGCGACGGCGGCGAGGTATGAACCTCCATGAAGCGTATCCCCGGTACGGCGGGCGAGAGCAGCGGCGAATAGGGGGAAGGATTCCCTTGGAACGCCCTCCCCGGTTGGAGTTACCGGCTCGATCTGTGACTACGTCACAAACCCCCGGGCCTGACTCGAGTACACCCTCGATAGCGGGGTGTACGAGTGTCACATTAAATGTCCTGAGAGGCACTTCACTGGGGAACACTTCAATAAACCGGTCCATCTCGATAATTGTCACTAGGGAGCACTGTACTTAAATCTAGAACACTTCACAAAGCCAGCAGAGGCGTCTCCTTCGCCACTGGGAACGAATTGGCCGTAGGCCTATACAGTGAGGTAGCTAAATAGCCATTAGAAGCACCGTACGCAAAGTCGCAAACATACCATCGCCACAACTCATAACCCAAAAAAAACGAAATATCGCAATAATACTCTCCACTAAGGTTAGATAGAGTCGCAGATACTAGAAAAATAAAAAATCGCAACTAGGCGATACATAAAAAAAAGTGACAGGTTCTACGGGTTACTTCCCTGTTCACCCGGGATAGCAAAATCGCCATCTGACTGATACAGTGTGACTTATAACTAGGCCTTAATTTCTATCGCACGATTGGGATTCGCCTCTTCCAGTTCCATACCTTTACAATCATCATACCAGCTAAGACGTCGTAGAGGATGGAGAGAAGGATGGAATGAAGAGGAATCGCGTGACAAAAGAAAAGAGGGACAGTACGATACGCAACGACAACAAAGAATTTGAGATGACATATGCTGATGCGGTCGATCCATGCTCACGATGGGGTAGCGGCTATTTTCGTCGTGGGGCCAACTGAATGCAACGGGACAGCGGCGAGGAAATGTCAACTCGCTGGATTTCCTAAAATACTAAGTTCCGACGAAATTTGCAGGGTTTACTACTCCACAGCACGAGTGGCTATCATTTACGAACATGAAGCGATAAGACTAGCGTTAGGAGGCCTACCTGAAATTAAAACATTAGCCAGATCTGGAAGTATCTCCGGGCAAACTCTATACTCGTAGATTCGTAGGTGATGATGTCACGTCGGGCTATGGAGGTTTCGACCCACATTAGGCGACCATTCGATAGACTTAGGGGGGTCCTATCGTGTCATGCTAGGCAGATTACGCAACTGCGAAGCGCATCTGCAATAGCATATTATACAACGGCACGATAATTTCCGGGCCAACAAAACGCGAAGGGACAGCAGATACCTCGACTGTATTCTTATCGCGATTGATACTAAATTGACTCGACAAGATCGCGGTTTATCGCGACGCAGAAATTTAAGTACTCGAAAACGTGACTTAGCACAATGTATGCGCGAATCACCGCGAATTAAGCTTTAAGTTTCAACTGCGTGCGTCCAAGCCGGCTTTCGACATAATGCACTACTACCACCACTATACTGAATAAATCTACTGAAAGTCCGTTCGTTAGAGCGACAGATGGCCCAACGAAAACGTCATGGGACGACGACCCTTTTTTTTCAAAAACGTATCGCAAAGACACAAATATTAATTAAGAATCTGCACAATTAGGCGTGAGCCAAGCTCCAAATTCGCTCCCTACGCGAGTTAGCGTAGGTCCCGAATAAATTAACTACTAGCCACGACTTAGTGACCTTCAAATTATTGAACAGAACCGCGAGTTTACGCAAATCAAAGTTACTCGCATACTCAGAGTGCGTAGGTGCTAATTCACAAAAGAAAATTTTTAAGGGACGGTTGCGATTCCCCGAAATCAAACTCGACCATATGATTTAGCGCAACTGAACTAACTTTTCCTTTGCGGCCACTGGGGCACGTAACAGAAACTCACTCGGTATTGTCGGGTACTGAGCCACGACACCAAAAAAAAAAGAAAATTGTATTGAGTTTGTGTATCAAATCGTAAAGTAACATAGTCGGGGATTTTTATTAGATCGGCTAATTACGTGTAAAAGTGGCAGATCGAAACACAGAAATATCGCTATCCGAAGCAATCGGAACGTGATTGACGACGATAGGTCGTAACAAAAAAAAAATTGATCTATTATTAATATTTGAACGCGATGGACTGACACAAATCGCAAATGAAAACTGAAAAACGCGCTTACGTTCCTTACGACTGAATTAAGCGGCTTCATATGATAAATGCTCAACTCTAGGAGCTTAAGGTCGATTCTACTATTAGACATCCGTGCTCGCACGTATCTGGATTTTTGTACCGAAGGGACAACTTAAACGCAAGGGGCAACCAAACACAATCGTGTTGAAGAAGAGGGCGGTAATCATCGCGTCATCATCGCTTCGCGGAGCGAGAGACGGCAGTTGTGAGAGGTAAACGCGATATACAGCAAATCATTGAAAACAACTCAAACAAAAACGTCTTTACGAAAACTCGAAATATATAGCTCAATGTATCTCGCGATATTTATCGCAAAGTTTGTCGCAAAGTTTATCGCAAAGTTTATCTCAAAGTTTATCGCAAAGTTTATCGCAAAGTTTATCGCAAAGTTTATCGCAAAGTTTATCGCAATGTCATCTTGCTTTTTCTATACGCATGGTACATTAGTGGTATTTAAACCAGTGTATTATCCTCGGGGGCACTTTTGAAAAACATAGGGGTACCAGTGCAGCCGTTAGGTCCTACGGGATCGTAGACCATAACGTCGTTCTAATAATGGTTGGGGTGGGGAAGGCGCACACCTGCGAGTGGAAGTCGGTTCGACTGTCTTCGGCGGCCTTGCCGTGAGGTGGGCCACGCCGTGGCGTGGCGCACGTTGTCTTTTACTCGGGCAGGGGGGCATTTCTCTAGTTTGGGAGGTCGATCATGGCGACGCGGCACCGGGTCGGTACTCACCGGATTCGGAATAGCTGGTTTCGACCGAGGGCTATGAGGGTTTTCGTGCGTATTAGTCGACACGGTCCGGTCATTTGTAGAATGACTTCCCTCGTCGGGGGCGTGATACGGTTTCAAATCTTTAATATGGGCCCTAGGGTTCCGACGACTCTCGGGGTCGTCGAGCTCAAAGACAACGGGAGAGATTACCCGCAGAATACGGTGGGGGCCGCTAAATTTGGGCGCGAGTTTGGCCGCGAAATTTTGAATCCCCGACGAAAGGAAACGGATGCCACGTAGCACGAGGTCACCCACCTGGTATTTTACTTCTCGGTGGGAACGATTATAATACTCGGCTTGGCGCGTCGCGGCGAGCTCAAGATTACGATGTACCCAATCGTGAATTAACGGTAGCCTCCTCATCCGATCACGCCAGAACTCCGGATCCTTAGGGAGCGTGAGCGAGGGAGGGGGAAGGTCAGTACGCAAATTCCTAATCGCTACCGGGTTGCGACCGTAATTAAGAAATGCGGGAGTCATCTTGGTCGATGATTGGACAGCGGTATTGAGAGGGAATGTCAATTCCTCAAGATGCGCATCCCAGTCGCGATGATCATGCGACACGAACGTACACATCATCGTCTTGAGGGTTCTATTAACCCTCTCGACTGGGTTGGCCTGTGCGTGGTAGGGGGGAGTCCGAGCGGAAACAATACCCAATTGACTCAAATGCGTCTTTACATGCGAGTCATCGTATTGTTTCGCATTATCCGATAGAAAATACTTTGGGCAACCCCATCTATTTATCACGAGACTATCGAAAGCGGCCATAATAGCCGATCCAGTGGCTGCACGGAGGGGTTTCACTTCTATATATTTCGTGAACATATCCTGGAAAACTACCACGAATTGATTTTGACGCTTACTGGGGGGAAATGGTCCCATGACATCGGAACTGACTGTCATCCACGGACCTTCGGTCGTTCTCTCACACATGAGTCCCGTAGGGGCCTGCTGGGAGACTTTTTGTCTCTGGCACTCGGGACAACGGGCGATGAACCTTGCGACGTCCTAGAAGACACCGGGCCAGTAGAAGTCCTGGATAAGACGGTGATACGTCTTATCCACTCCTAAGTGGCCGGCTTGCGGACAATCGTGTGCGTCACTCAGGGCACGAGCACGCGTGTCCGCGGGAAGGACTAGCTTCCAGGCGTCGAGGTCGCTCACGGCAGCTTCGATAATAGGGTGTGGTCGGTGGAAATATATTCGGTCGTCTTCGATGCGCCAATCGGAGTATTTCGAAGGGAACTTTCGAATATTCTCCAGTTTCTGAGTATACCACTTATCCTCTGTATCTCCAAGGGCACAAAGGGCTTCATCAAGGTTCTCGTACATCTGCGAAAGAGCATCGGGCACCACGTTAAGGGTACCCTTTCTATGCTCGATTTTCATATCATAGGCCTGCATGGCCAGGGCCCACCGTGCTAGTCTGCCGGTCGGATCACGCAGATTCCTCAACCATTGCAGGCTACTATGATCCGTTATAATTCTAAAGTGTGTCCCCTCTATATAGGGTCTGTACTTCTTCACGGCCACGCGTCCTGGGCCACCTTCAACATGTAGGGGGAAAGTAGACGAGCCTTCTGGCGAATAGTAGGATGACCCTGTACGTCGATGGTGTGCTGCGTGAGGCGCGTTACACCGATAGTAGGGGTCCTAGTCGCGGGATAATAGCGATGAAGCAGCCTCCTTAGCCGTGGAGCGGTTTCTTTGGAGGGGGGAACCAAGCCAGCGCACTCATCTACTGCTTGGGCCATTAACGGAATACTGGTGTCCGTTAGCGAGTAGGGGGTGCCTATTCGACTACTCCACGAATTGCTATCGGTATCTAACTCGAGACCGAATAGCCGCATGAAATCCATATCCAATACACATACATAGTGGATAGGGGCAACCCGCATGTCAAAATTCTTGGTTTGACCATAGAGAGTCATTGCGAGGGTCACGATACCGTCTAGGGGGACTACCGCACCATTCGCGACCTTAACCTGTTCTTCGCTGGGTCTCAAGAACTGGGAGACGATCTCGCGACATGCAACCCCTAAATATGATCGCGAAGCTCGCGTAAGTGGGGACGCGGATCGGAGTCTACAATCCCAAGATTCGTTTTACGTGATTCTATTGACGCAGATCTTTTATTTGATACTAGGGGAGTACGACGGGTGGAAAACCGCTGTACAGCAGCTGAATAACCAGTAAGCGCGGTCTTTTTATCGGCAGTTGGGCTAGCCGTATTCCGCGACTGGAGAGGGCGTGAAGACCGGTGTGCTAGGGGGGGTCTCGGGGACACCGTCCCCCCCTTTAGCAGTTTCCCGACCTTTTACGCGCGCACGCCGGACAGTTATTTGCATCTCGGCCTGGGTAGCCGCAGATGCGACAGAAGTACCCCAATGGGTGGGGGCACTCGCGAAACACGTGACCCGACTGTTTGCAATTGTAGCAACGGACGAGCTTACGTGCCGGAGGTGACGTGGTCACCGGGGGTGGAGGTTCCCTCGGCTCCACGTCCATCAGACGAGGTAGCCTTTGGAACGGAGGCGTACTAGAAGTTCCCGAAAGTTTACGCGGCGATAGGGGTTTTACCGAAGGGGGTCGTTTTGGAGCTCTATTGCTCGCGGCCCGCATTACCGGCGCAGCTTCCTCTCCCCTGGGGGAGGGCGGCTGCAAGGGCGCGGGGGCGGCGGATTCCTTCAGGGCCGGCTTGACGGTAGGAGTCGCAAGGGCCAGCTTTCCCTTTCCCCGCCTCGCCTTCGGCGTATACTCAAAAGCGGGGAAAGCCGATTGATAAGCCGCGGGAGGGGGCCGATATACCCTCTCCTGATTTTCGGCCCCTTCCACTTGTCTACCAATTCTCAATAGGTCGGAAAAATCGTACACGGAGTCACGCTCGATTTTTCGTGCGAGACCGGGGTGCGGATTCTGTACCGCGATGTCTAACTGTTCCTCTAGAGCCGGGGGGAACGTAAGTAAATTAAAGAGACTGGGTAGGAAGACTAAATATTCCCGTATGGGCTCCTCGGGCCCTTGGGTGCGCAGGGTAATCTCCCTTTTGATGCTGGCTTCCAGGTGGCGTTGACCAAAGGCATCGCGGAAATATCACACGAACCCGGAGTAGGTGCTCCAACTGGCTTTTTCCACCCGGTACCAATTAAGGGCCGATCCCCTAAACGCTTCGGGTAGGGCGCGCAGGAGGTCCTCCTCTGTCAAATCCCGGCTGGTGACATATTCACCTAATTTGACGAGGAATTCCTCGGCATCTTCCCCCTCCTCCCCTGAATAGCGTGGCCCATGCGTCCTCCAGTGTTCGATCGCGGTTTTGTGCCAACGAACGCTGGACATTGACAAGCTGGGGTTGAATGACCCTCCTGGTTGTGACGCATTGCCATCGACGGGATGAGAGGAGTGGGGGTGGCCGACCCGAGTGCTATTATACCGAGGTTGGTGAGGCGATAAATCATAAGTGAGATCTGCCGGGAAGTGCACACTTGACGAACCTGCGGTTGAGCGACGAGGTGGGGGTTGGCTCGTTGCCAATGAACGAAAGGGGTCCACGTGACGTGAGTCGAAATTGTCACGAGGTGGGGGACCGAAAATACCCGCCCGTGAGAGCTGCGGCTCATCCTGTGTTCCACCCGAGGCAGCACTCGGTCGGAAAGGCTCAGGGGCCGACTAGGTGGGGTCACGTGCCCCACCTTGTGCAGGGTCATTCCCGATTAGCCGATTCGACGGGTTATAGTCGTTCACGGTACGACCCTCTGGTTGAGGGTCGTCTTCGCGGCGGTCGTCGCGAGGGGGGGCTACGGACGCGTGACTTATTCGACCGGCTGGGTGCGTGGAGGTGTCCGCCATCGGAAACCGGAAACTCTCCCCCTCTCCGAACGAGATCGGGTCCCGATAGTAGGCGCGCGATCGATCCGACGGTAATCCGTGGGCGGCGAACGTGAAAGCTCCTAGGCGTGACGTCGGCGGAAGCTCCGCGTGACCCGGGTAGGTCGAATTCATCGAATCGCCCAAAATGGTGCCTATTATGGGACAACCTACCGCTTCGGACAACGTATAGGGGGGTTGATCACCGCGCCCATCCGCACTGGCGTTCCACTCGACCGGGGTATCCGGGAATCGCCGCAAAATGGTGTACCGCACCAGCCGATCCCGGATTACCTCCACTGATCCGGCGATCAGGAGCTCGGCCTTATCGCATCTACCGATAAGATCGCGTAGATCGACTATTCGGTAGATCTCCGCGCGTATTGCCGAGATTTGGGCAAGGCTAGCGATTTTCCACCCCGCCGCGCGGGAGGGGGTGACGTAAGTCGCGGTAGCCGAAAATGCTACGGGTGTCGTCGTAATAGATGGGTGTCTTGAGGTAGTGGTGGGGGTTACCACCGTTAACGTGGGCACCACCGTTGCCGGGGAACTAGTGGGAGTGGATAGCAATGTATCCATTGTCCCGAAACGCGCTACAAAAAGAAGAGAGAAAAAAAAAGAAGAATAAGTTCGGACGCTCCTCAAGGTCACCGCGCAGTTCGAGATTCTACGTCGAGCTGCCGGATTCGTAAATCGAACGACCTGTGGTCCAACTTATGCAAAAAAACGAATACGAAGCTCAGAAAAAAAAAGAAAACTCGGCTTCGCTGATATGGGTTCAAAAGCGGATATCTGGCGCTAAGGGAACGCGTTACTCACGTTACCAAAAAAAAAAAAAAACCAAAAACGAAACAAAAAAAAATTTTAGAGGGAAGAAAATGTAATTCAGGCCTCCGCGGACCGATAGCCAAAAGCTCTCAAAAATAGGCGCAGAATAAAAGCGAGAGCACAAGCCAAAACAACAAAAAAGTCACAAAAGAAAAAGAAGCAGGGGGGGGATTTTCCCCAGATGCCAAAACTTTTTTATTTACAGAGGCGCGCGACAGTTATCTGTCGCAGCTGACGCCTCGACAACGGTTGCAATAATCCAAACCGCAAAGGGTAGGGGATCGCGCACCGCGATAGGACGGGTGTTCTAGAAAATTCTTCGGGTCGCTGCACTGGTACATACAATATATATATACATATTATGGTCATTTTGCGGACTTTTTTTTAAACAGATCGGTCATTTTGCGGACTTTTTGTCATTTCGCGGACCGTCCGCGAAAAGAAAGTATGTTTTCTGGTCATTTCGATGACTTTTTTTTTATACATGATGGGCATTATGCGGACCCTTTGTTCTTGCTATAGGGAACATAATTTCGCACCAAACTTTAGGCACAACTAGGTCTAGGCGAGGTTTGGTAGGGTTGGGTTAGGATAGGCACGCAGCCTAGTTAAGCTTGATAAGATCCAAAAAGACCAAATTTAATTTTTCCCGAAGTCCGCAAAATGACCGATACATAGACGAGTTATATATAAAAAATCGGGTCATAAAATCGGTTATATAAAAAAAAGTCGGTGGAAAACTAGATCAGAATTGAAAAGAAAGTTTATTTTGATAAAAAGAATTCTAAGTTACTAAGTATTATAAATGAGTGTTGAAAAATAACTGGAAAAGTACGTTATTTATTTTCCGGTATTTTCGAATATTAATTATTCCAGGGACGACAACATTTGCTTAGGCCAACGTAATCATCGGCCCGTAGGGGGATACGGGGGAAGACCATAGAGAGAATAATAAATGCTGAAAAGGTAAACACAAGTATACCTTCGTATTATTCATGAAACGAATTATTACAATCATAAATCTATATAGCAATATTCAGGGAGATCGGTTGGGAACAAACGTAAACAAGGTCGTTCCCGAGAATTTCTCGGAATACGCCGAAAGGAAATCTATTGTTTACTGACGAAAGTTACGGCTTCGTTATTGTTTACAAAGCTCACAACTAATTTACTGGAGATTAACTTTATTTATTTTCGAAGTTGTTTTCAATTTCTGAAAAATGATTATCGTTATGATATACAACTTCGAAATAATATATTAAATAATTAATTATTTTCAAACGGTGCAAATTCAAACTCGAAAATTTATTTATACAAAAAATTTTTTGAACATGATAAACGATTTGAATTCAAAACACCAAAAAGAAAATATCTTTCATAATCTCTCGAAATTCAATATGATATTACTATTATTCATCACTTAATATTCCGTAATACCCGGAATTGGTTCGGGACAACAATGCGGACGTCGTATGACGTCACGTTACCTCCAGGCCAGCTTTATGAGCTCAGAATTGTTATTGTGGAGGGAGAGGAGTAGCGAGGGAAATCTGAAGGACGGAAAGGAAACACATTCAATGCACATATGTATATAATCTAGTCTTAAGATTAATTATTACGCCAAGGGAAAAAGAGGGGTCGCGAAAAACGCAGTCGGAACTGAAAAAAACGCGAAACACGAACGAAACTTTCTCCGGCGAACTTCCCACGATACAAATTTCCACTTACACACAAAAATGTTTATAATTTTTGGGAAATCTTTTTAGATTCCCCACCAAGGATGCCATTTTATAACCCCCCCCCCCTGGAAGGGTAAATGCAAAATAAATTCGTTACACAAGTGATGTGTCTAGGACTACTATATTTCCGTTAACTCGAAGTACAATATTTCCACAATTGCAAATGGCGCGGGCTCTAATCTCGCGAAGGGAACTGTCACTATAGAAAATGACCGAAGAAAGTAAATCGCGGCAATAGTCAGCAAAACCGAACAATGAAAAGGGGGGGGGGGTAAAGTCCAATAGCAATTACACAAGTGGAGTTGGGTGATGAGATGCCTGGTGATCCTCGCCGTGAAAACGGAGGTTGCAGGTGTCCTGGAACTGGCTCTGGCATCCAGGGGCACTGCTGAAGGCACTCTGTCTCCCTGGTTCACTGGCACTATCTCACGGTAGCGCGGTGTGAGCAGGTTGTCGCACTCGTACGCCCGGAATAAACTGTTCTCGTTTTATGTTCGCTGGTTCGCGGTCCGTGATGGAATTCAACCTAGATTGAGTCGCGGCCCGTGACAGAATGGCGTCTCCGTCGATCCTCTCTGTCCGTGAAGGCGCTCCAGCGCCACCTCGGGGCCCGATGCTGGGGGGTGACCCGTGGAAGGAGGGAGAAGCGTGACGGTCGCGCGGCCCGCGCGTACCGGCTTCTCCTTCGGAGAGGGAGAGAGAGAGATACTCGATCGAGTCAATCGGCTCGGCTTCCATTTGCGGAGAGAAAGAGAGGAAAGTCCCGGCGTCACTCGGCTCCGTCTGTGGGGAAGGAACTCCCGACGGCGACTGACGAGAGGAGCGACGGCGGGGAGGTATGAACCTCCATGAAGCGTATCCCCGGTACGGCGGGCGAGAGCAGCGGCGAATAGGGGCAAGGATTCCCTCAGAACGCCCTCCCCGGTTGGAGTTACCGGCTCGATATGTGACTACGTCACAATATAAAGCTAGCGTATGCAATAAAATTAAAATTTCTGGCCTCGTAATCCCTGGTCAATTTTTCTACATCAGACGCATGCAATGAAATTTTTATTTTTGGCCTCGTAACCCCTTGTCAAGTTTTCCTTATCAGGTGTATGCAATGAAATTTTCATTTTTGCCCTCATAATGCCTTGTAAAATTTATCTAAAGGTAGCGTATGCAAAGAAAATTACATTTCTGGCCTCGTAATGACTTGTAAATTTATCTAAGGCTAGCGCATGCAATGAAATTTACATTTCTGGCCTCGTAATCCTCTGTAAATTTTTCTTAAACCAGCGTATGCAGTGAAATTTACATTTCTGGCCTCACAATTCCTTGTCAATTTTTCTTAATCAGGTGCATGCAATGAAATTTTCATTTTTGCCCTCGTAATGACATGTAAATTTATCTAAAGCTAGCGTATGCAATGAAATTTACATTTCAGGCCTCGTAATCCCTCGTTAATTTTTCTGAAGCAGACGCATGCAACGAAATTTACATATCAGGCCTCGTAAACCCTTAGAAATTTATCTAAAGCTAGCGTATGCAATAAAATTAAAATTTCTGGCCTCGTAATCCCTTGTCAATTTTTCTAAATCAGAAGTATGGAATGAAATTTTCATTTTTTGCGTCGTAACTCCTTGTGAATTTTTCTAAATCAAGCGTATGCAGTGAAATTTACATTTCTGGCCTCGTGATCCCCTGTAAATTTTTCTTAAGCTAGCGAATGCAGTGAAATTTACATTTCTATCCTCGTAACCCCTTGTGAATTTTTTTCAAGCTAGCATATGCAGTGAAATTTACATTTCTGTCCTCGCAATTCCCTGTCAATTTTATTAAATTAGACGCATGCAATTAAATTATCATTTTTGGCCTCGTATCTCCTTGTAAGTTTTTCTAAAGCAAGGGTATGCAATAAAATTTATATTTCTAGCCGCGCAGTCCCTTGTCATATTTTCTTAATCAGGTGCATGCAATGAAATTTTCATTTTTGCCCCGTAATGACTTGTAAATTTTTCTAAAGCTAGCGTATGCAATAAACTTTACATTTCTGGCCTCGTAATCCCTTGTCAATTTTTCTAAATTAGACGCATGCAATGAAGTTTTTATTTTTGGCCTCGTAACCTCTTGTAAATTTTTCTAAATCAAGCGTATGCAATGAAAATTACATTTCTATCCTCGTAACACCTTGTGAATTTTTTTCAAGCTAGCGTATGCAGTGAAATTTACATTTCTGCCCTCGTAATCCCCTGTAAATTTTTCTTAAGCCAGCGTATGCAGTGAAATTTACATTTCTGGCCTCGTAATCGCCTGTAAATTTTTCTTAAGATAGTAAATGCAGTGAAATTTACATTTCTATCCTCGTAACCCCTTGTGAATTTTTTTCCAGCTAGCGTATACAGTGAAATTTACATTTCTGGCCTCGTAATCCCCTGTAAATTTTTCTTAAGCTAGTAAATGCAGTGAAATTTACATTTCTATCCTCGTAACCCCTTGTGAATTTTTTTCAAGCTAGCGTATGCAGTGAAATTTACATTTCTGGCCCCGCAATTCCTTGTCAATTTTTCTTAATCAGGTGCATGCAATAAAATTTTCATTTTTGCCCTCGTAATGACTTGTAAATTTATCTAAAGCTAGCGTATGCAATGAAATTTTCATTTTTGCCCTCATAATGCCTTGTAAAATTTTCTAAAGCTACCGTATGCAATGAAATTTACATTTCAGGCCTCGTAATCCCTTGTTAATTTTTCTAAAGTAGACGCATGCAATGAAATTTACATATCAGGCCTCGTAAACCCTTAGAAATTTATCTAAAGCTAGCGTATGCAATAAAATTAAAATTTCTGGCCTCGTAATCCCTTGTCAATTTTTCTAAATCAGAAGTATGCAATGAAATTTTCATTTTTTGCCTCGTAACTCCTTGTGCATTTTTCTAAATCAAGCGTATGCAATGAAATTTACATTTCAGGCCTCGGAACCCCTTGTAAATTTTTCTAATGCTAGCGTATGCAATGAAATTTACTGGAGATATTATCCAACGACTTGAAGAAGTTTCATGGATTTCTGAGCCTGGAAGAGGCTGTACTGCTGAGGCAGCATGTGCTATGCGAGGTGCCATTCGCAATCAATAATGTTCCGAACGGGTGGCTGCGCTTCAGACCGTCATTAATTATACCTTGTTTATGGGACGAATGTTCAAATAAGAGATGCAGGATTATTTTTAAAATACATGTGCAACAATGGGAGGAACCAATAAGAGTTTATTGCCAGGATTGCGACATTTTCGACCAAACTCTCCTTGAGCCATCCTGGTACAAGACATAAATTACGTACAATTAATTATTTACTATTATTATTACCACACAGAATTAATATAATAAAATAATTATTTTCAAAAACTCTCTATTTTTATTGAACATTATAATAGTTCCGGTGCGAGTGGTAAGTAGAGCAGAAGTGCGTCTCTTAGTTCCTCAGTCCTCACTTTCGCTTGATATTATTTTCTTAATTTTATGTTTTGGGAGTGCAAATTATAGTGACGTGTGCCCGAACCGACTCAGACTGTGTACATCGAGAGCTTCTGAACATCCGAGTCATTAAGTTTGCCTAAGTATATCGAATTTTTATCATTCCTGCCAACTGTCGCAGTGACAGTTACAGTTCTATGTTCTCCTATTTTCCTGATGATGTCACGCGACTGAATTCGATGCAGCAGCAAATCACCGGACCAGTAACATCGTCAGCTGTTTGAGGAATTTCCTAACATAAATATTCCTAAAAACATAAATTCGGAAAATTTATAAGGAAGAATAGACTTCTCTCGCTTTTAGTTTGACCGGTGTCGTATTACATGCCTACGATTGTGGCCACTTTAAGATTTTCGTTAATATCCGACGTATTTGTTTCGGTATTCAACACTAAATTGTGTATAAAAATATATGTGGAATATATGTACAGGCCTTTAAAAATTTTGTAAAGAAGAGTAGATTTCTCTCTCTTTTGGTTTGACTGCAGTCATATGATAAGCCTTAGATTGTGTTCAATTCACATTTTTCGTTAGTTTTCAACATATTTATACAATTGAAATTGAGGATTTTCGGTAGAGACGGTCTGGTTGAACGTTTTTAAAATAAACTATTACACTTAGTTTACGTTTCGGCCATTGATGACAGCCCTCTTCGATGTAGAAAAATTGACAAGGGATTACGTGGCCAAAAATTTAAAAACGTTCAACCAGACCGTCTCTACCGAAAATCCTCAATTTCAATTCAATCATTAGCGGTCAAGAAATCAACATCATAATGCGTCAGCATGAAATTTTATATTTATACAATATTCAACACTTAATTGTGTAAAAAAGAAATGTCGAATAAACTTACAGGCCTTTGAAAAATGTTAAAACACGAATAGATTTTCCTCGCTTTTAGTTAAACCGATGTAATATTACATGCATAGGATTGTGGCCAATTTACAAGTCACAAGTCACAAGACAGTACGAGGGCAAAAATGAAAATTTCATTGCATGCACCTGATTAAGAAAAACTGACAAGGGATCGCGAGGCCATAAATATAAATTTTATTGTATACGCTAGCAATAGAAAAATTTACAAAGGGTTACGCGACCAGAAATGTAAATTTTATTGCATACGCTAGCTTTAGATAAATTTCCAAGGGATTACGAGGCCTGATATGTAAATTTCATTGTATGCGTCTGCTTTAGAAAAATTGACAAGGGGTTATGGGGCCAAAAATGAAAATTTCATTGCATGCGTCTGATGTAGAAAAATTGACAAAGGATTACGAGCCCAAAAATGAAAATTTCATTGCATGCGTCTGATGTAGAAAAATTGACAAGGGATTACGAGGCCAAAAATTTTAATTTTATTGCATAAGATAGCTTCAGATAAATTTACAAGTAATTACGAGGGCAAACATGAAAATTTCATTTGATGCGACTGATAAAGAAAAATTTACAAGGGATTACGAGGCCAGAAATGTAAATTTCACTGCATACGCTAGCTTCAAAAAAATTCACAAGGGGTTACGAGGATAGAAATGTAAATTTCACTGCATTCGCTAGCTTAAGAAAAATTTACAGGGGATTACGAGCTCAGAATTGTAAATTTCACTGCATTCGCTAGCTTAAGAAATATTCACAAGGAGTTGCGAGGATAGTAATGTAAATTTATTGCATACGCTAGTTTTTAAAAAATTCACAAGGGGTTACGAGGGGCAAAAATGAAAATTTCATTGCATGCGTCTGATTTAGAAAAATTGACAAGGGATTGCGAGGCCAGAAATGTAAATTTCATTGCATACGCTAGCTTTAGAAAAATTGACATGATATTACATGGCCAAATTCAGTAATTTTAGTGTCACCTGTGGTTTTTAAATGTTTAATTTCTTCGTCATACGATACCTTCAGAGGTTTTATATTTATAATATTTCGAAGGCTTGCTTATCTTCAGTGCGATCCGGTGTGCAACTTTTCTGCTTGTCCCATGGCTTCCTTAGGGTAGAAGGTTCTATACTTTGGCCAGAGAGAGGAATCAAAATCCAAACTTTCAATCCTTCCATCGAAGTTTATGAGCAGAAACTCGTGCCCTGTATGTTGTGAAGAACCATTGGCTGTTTTTGATTTTTGGCTTCCATCCCCGAGAGAAAATGAAATGTTCTTGATCGTGCCGTGAATCTACTAAATAATAAGATACATAACAGCGTGAATTTTATAGTTAAAAATATTCAAATTATTTTATGTATAACACATTAAAGAAAACATGATTCTCATCACCGTCCAAAGCATTCAAAATTTAAACTTAACATTATTATGCCAAAATTGCTTTCTTTTTAAAATTTGTGAATATTATTATCGACCAGTTATTTACAAAATTTTACAAGAGATTACGAGGCCAAAAATTAAAATTTCATTGCATACGCTAGGTTTAGAAAAATTTACAAATCATTACGAGAGCAAAAATGTTAATTTCATTGCATGCGTCTGATTAAGAAAAATTTACAAGGGAGTACGAGGCCAGAAATGTAAATTTCACTGCATACGCTAGCATTCGAAAAATTTGCACGGGGTTACGAGGATAGAAATGTAAATTTCATTGCCTCCGTCTGCTTTAGAAAAATTGAGAAGGGATTACGAGGGCAAAAATCTAAAGTGTATAGCATACGCTAGCTTTAGAAAAATTTACAATGTCATTACGAAGGCAAAAATGTGTATTTCTTTGCCTACGCCTGCTTTAGGAAAATTGACAAGGGATTAGGAGGCTAAAATTGAAATGTCATTGTTTACACTAGCTTTAGGAACATTGACATGACATTACGAGGGCAAAAGTGTAAATTTTAGAAAAATTTACAACTAACCTGTCATCGAAAGATTGCTTCCAACCTCCAGGATGACGAAGACGGAGGTATATTCTATCTTCCGGGATACCATTCTTCGATCCCTAGAACGCCCTAACCTCTTTCTTTGTGGTTCACGGTCTGCTTCCTGGGTGCTGAAAATAGAAAGCACCCACAAAGAATCAAATTCTTTTTGCAATATAAATTTTAATTAAATTTATTTTATACTAACCTGACGGGATTCCGCTTCCGCCAGTTCCCGATGTTTGCTCCGTTAGTTTCTTCCAATGCTTCGGAGGAACCATCCACTGGGAGAAATCCTAACCCTGGATGTCACCGGGACAGGGTATACAGACTCCATACTCGACGGTACCGGCGGAGGTTATCCAGCTGATTTACGTAGAGAGAGAAAGGAAGCGATATAGAAAGAGACAGGCAGATGTCACAGTGGCCTGCCTTTATGACACGGACGATCGACCATCCTGTACTGCATGTACTATGTACGAGATGGACATATAGAAATCTCGAAACTGCTGTGGTGAAACGTATCGATATCGTTCCGTAGTAGACGTGGTTCTCCGGCTAAATGACCCGTTGTCCAAAATTCACAGAGTCTTGAAACTTGATCAGAAACCGTGGCTTAAATCGTACATTGATGTAAACAGCAGAAGAAGAGAGCAAGCGAAAAATGAATTTGATAAAGCAATATCAAAACTCTTCAATAATGCCGTCTATGGTAAGACAATGGAAAATGAACGCAAACGTGTTGATATTAACCTTGCCACCAAATGGCATGGACGTTACGGTGCAGAAGCCTTGATTGCTTAACCAAATTTCCACAGTTGCTCCATTTTTGCTGAAGATCTTGCAGTTATACAATTATCACGTACAGAGATATGTATCAGAAAACCGCTATTCATCGGAATGTGTGTTTTAGATATATCAAAAACACTCATGTACGAATTTCATTATGAATACATAAAATTGCGTTTCGCAGATAATTGCAAACTACTCTATACTGACACTGACAGTTTTATATATGAAATAAGATGTAATGATGTGTATGATCATGTAATAATCAATTTAACATGCCACGTGTCAATAGAAAACAGGTGGGACTTATGAAAGATGAGTGCAACGGTAGGATTATGACAGAATTTGTGGGTTTACGCAGCAAAATTTACAGCGTAAGAATTGAGAATCAAGATGCTATGAAGAAGGCAAAAGGTGTGAAGGCTACAGTTCTCGAATTTTGTTATTAACATTCCACAACTTATAGCTTGTTTTAGACTTCTGTAATGAATTATGTCACGTTCTTTGTTACATAAAGTTGTCATTAGTTTCTTCTGTGAAGAACCCGGAGGAGCTAAATGCTCAGGACACAGCGGTAAATTTTTATGAATATCATGAATTGTTTCAGGGTACTCGAGATAAACTTCCAGAATGTACCCTACTGGTGAATCATCACCAACTTCGTAAAAATTTAAGTCTTCAATATTCTCAATCCATGCAAATCCTCCATAAGGTAGCGATTGAGTCATTGCCCAACCATAGAGGTTATTTACGTCGTAGTACATAAGATATTTAGATTCTTCATTCTCGTTGTAATTCTCCTTTCTCATATAGCGATTATTCCCTTTAGCGTATCGATTGCAACACTGGCTGATGCCACCTCTAATACCTCGCTCAATGAATAACAGCATATCAATATCAGTAAGAAGTTCTAATTCAATTTTAGTACATTTGAGCATGGCATCCCAAGTCAAACCAGGTGTTGTATAATAGTGTGCTGGGTCCAATTCATAAATTCTCAGGCAAGTTTTTCGAAAATTCTCCAAGACATCTGATAGCAGAAGAACATCCGTTTTCAAGTAAAGATCGGAATACTCACCGATATTTTTTACTTGAAATGCATTCCATACTGGAAGCATGTAGCATGTTGATAATCATCTTCAGAGATGTGACATTTGTTTAAAGTGCTATAGAATTGATCCTTACTTGGCATCTGCGTTGCTGTTGATGAACATACGTAGTTATATGAAAAAACTTCCTTTCTCGTAAGGAGAGCAATTTTATCAGATGTGCAGCAATCATCCTTCTCAAATACTTTTCGGGTGATATCAAGTTCACTAAGATACGAGGCCAATTTTTCTAGGGAAAAAGCCGTCAAATGAAAAAGAGTCGATGAATTTAAAACTAATGTCACTTCCATCAATGAATTTCGTAAATGATATATAACGCTCTTTTGTCTGCGGTATAAGCCTTATTCGTCCTGATATAATAATATTTGAAGCAATTTCTTTTATGAATAAATGAGAGTCATACCCACTCAAATTATGGAATATTACAGGAATATTCCGTAAATCCTGATATTTAAAATTACACGGTTGAAGAGCAGCTCCTCGAAATCTGAAATAGAATCAAAACATCAGTTAAAGTGAAAAAATATATAGAAATATAAGTAACGTGCATTCGTATTACTCACCGTCCTTTAAAATGACAATGATCTTGCGGCTTCGGATCATTTTCAATAAATGGCTTTAAGCATATACCGGGTGGATGCGAGAGAATTGGCCATAGGGAAAACCGTGTTAAGGCTAGCGCGCTTGTGATTGGTCCATTCTATTTAGCTGAATGCTTAAAGTCTTTCATGATTGGTTTTAACAAAATTCTAGTAAATTTCAATCCAGATCTTATACTCAAGCTCTTTGCTTGTAATTTAATCAATTTTATTTTTAAAAAATATTAATAAATCTAATTTTAATACAATTTGGAAGTTTCACTAAAAAGAGCACATAGCAAAGAGCTCGCGTATAAGATCTGAATTGAAATTTACTAGAATTTTGTTACAACCAATCACGAAAGACTTTAAGCATTCAGCTAATTAGAATGGACCAATCACAAGCACGCTAGCCTTAACACGGTCTTCCCTATGGCCAATTCTCTCGCATCCACCCGGTATAGCAATCGTCTGTTAAAGGAGTCATAGGCATTGGATTTTGATAAATTTCTTCAACTTCCTTAGCAAGTATTTGAAGGTTTCTTACAAACCAATTTGCGGAACTTTCAAGCTCCTGTTTATCACCACGTTGTCGATAGCTCTCGTATTCACAATACTGTACGCTTCATGCTCCTGATATACATGTTTATCATCTTCAATAGGTTTCAATAAACATTCAAAGACAGCATACACAACGATTGGTACGGGCAAATTATGAGTTATATTATTAAACTCGAGTACATTCTTGTTCATCGGTGGTAGTGTGATTTTACATTTATTTAATTGAGTACAATCTGCTTCATACGCAGTCAGTTTGTCAATTGAATAAAAATAGTGAAGACATCTGTCACAGATGTGAGCATACACACAGTATAGCTTGCCCAGATAATGTAACTTGACTTTTTACCAATCGAGACAGATTTTTTATCCACACGTAATGCATTCTTGGTAGTTCTTCATCATCATCATCATCATCATCATCATTATTATTGCCATCATCTTCATCTACGTAAAAATCTTGAATTAGTAGAAGATTAGCGTGTCTATCTCTCTTGCATGATGTGACGTGGTATGGCGATACATCGTACTGGGAACAACGTTTTTTCAGAATGAATGTGTTAACAGATATATTATTTAACTTTTCGAATTGACTTATCTGTTTTGGCGACACAGGAAAGTCAATGCCATAAAAATTCAATGTATTTCGATATTTTATATAGTTTGAGAGTCGCTGAGGATTGATAGGAGTATAGCATAGATAATATTGCCCATCTAAAGCATTCATTATCCTCATTTCTTACGTTTACACATGCATTCTTATCGTGAATAAATTTCTGGAGCGGTATACAAGAACTCCCTTTTATTGGACTAAATACATTTATATTGATAGTTAAATTTAAAACTGTGCGTAATGTCCAGCCAGACTCGCGTTCTTGAAATTCCTCCATGGCGCATTCAATAGGTTTCTGAACATTATGTGCATACCATTCTGTTAAATCTGTTGTTTGAAAAATGTCTGCACTTTTAGTTTGAAACCTTATATTTTAAATATATAAAATTAAATAATAATTTAAAGGAAATGTTACAATTTCAATGAAATCGGTTATGAATTGATAGAGAGATATATATTTGAAATAAATTTTGATGAAAAATTTCGGTAATTCTTTATCTTTGAAGCATTTAAATATTTTAAAATACAAAGCTAATTTTGAAGAAGGTCGTTAAAAATTAAGAATACACACATACACACATACATTAATTGGAAACATTTAGTTTATTATAAAATTAAATTATTTTCTTATTTATATATATAATAAATGCTATTATATTATTTTACATCTATGTTTTTTTTCTGCTATATTTAGATGGAGGTAACTTTTTTCTGACGCAGGGATTCAGTTGTTCATCTATAGGTTCCAGTAGCGGCGGAAGCGATCCCATCTCCTTCAATATCGATCACATATTGCATATATCTACTGTATTTAATCACATAAATGTAGATGTAAATCCTAAGTAATAAGCTTTATCTAAAGAGTTTTTACTTTAACATCAAATTAATATATACGTATTAGGGTAGTATTATATACATGAATAACTTGTAATAATCATTACTTATTACTTACCTGGCATTCTAACATATAAAATCATATAAATATATATTAAATATATAATTATTAATAATTTGCCTGGACATGCGTATACTTCATATATTTATAACTTTTATCAATATGTTAGTATAGTCGGCATGTACATAAGACACCATCTAGTGGATCAATGCGAAATCTCGTATAGGTAATTGGTTGGTAATGTAGAGATCGCCATATACATAACATTTATCAATATTTGATATGTAAGCGTAGTAGGTATGGGCATAAAGCGCTATCTAGCGGACCAATGTCAAATTTCGTACAAGTCTTGTGTGTCGGAATAAACCCCACAGACTGGAGGTAGAGGGTACTGGTTGCGCGTGTGAGCAAACAACGCGCACGACACCACACGGTAAAATCAAGAACCCTATACCTCCAATATTACTGTTAGCAATGATCTGAACGACAACTATTCGGTATAGCATGGGTCAGAACCACCACCAGCATCATTTACCGTGATACGCTCGAACCCGGGGTACTTATATGAGTACTCTAGATACTTACGTGAAAGGGCGGTCGACCTTAAGGGTCGACTCTGGGTTCTGGGTGAACGGAGATGGCTGCGCTAAAGAAAGAAAGTCTGGGGAAGTGAAACGAATAATTCTGAATATATTTTCATAATAAATTTATTTCACTGAAGCAGTAAGGAAATACATGGAGGAATACAATGGAGGAAAGTCAGGGGGCGGCAACGGCGGCTGGTTGTGATTCCCGGTCAGGAGTCGACACCGGAAAACTGTGTGACTGAAAATCAGAATATACCACATAAAAATAGTGACCCTAAATGTTATTGTTAGTAGGGAGTAAGGATGAGGAAAAGACAAGGATAAAAAACTATATTTATAAATATTAATGAACACCGACCTAATAAAAAAAATGATTATTTTATATAAAAAAAACAAATAATAATCAAGGGTTGATTTTAATTCCTAACAGCCCTACTGATGCTCGTGGCTTGATCGAGTTTTCATTCAAAGAATGAATATTATATAAATAAAAGTAGAGAAACCATGTTTCTGTTTTATTTAACGTCATATTCGTCAAAATAAGTTACAGAAAATACCTTAAGTTAGGTTAAAAGTATATTTAAAAAATAAAAAATTCCTTTAAAAACTATACAATAAATAATTTGAATAGCATTTAAGAAATTACAATAAATTCATAATTATAAAAATAAAAAAAAAAATAAAAAAAGCATCTGCGAATACGCGAACTACAGAAGTATTCATCAGTCGAGCTCTTTAACCACTCGGCTACTACAACCCTTTACGAGATAAGACGTAAAGCGGCTGATAAACTGCTAGCCGCAGTCATTTATTTGAAGCATGAACACGCAAGGACTGTAGATTTTCCGCCGGCGCGCCCAACCTGCGCACATCGGTGCGCGAAAAATCCTCGATATCCCCTGCTTCACGCACACACCACTCGATACTCACTGACACAAACAGATAGAAACCTACACTATTACTCGACTTGAAATAGGTTTTCCCTTCTATCGGATTCCCTCCCCATAAAGTACGTCAAATGGGGCTATATCGGCCGGCTGTAGTTCGGTCTCCTTACTTCTTACTTCGTGGATACATACACGGATGCATGCCAACCAACCATTAATTATATAATTCTTAGTTGGGCCTGGACTATCAATTTCATATGTACTCTTTATTTTGGCCACAGACGCTCGAAATCATAGAAGCGTCATGACTTTTATTTTAAAAGTTACTAGGTACTCTTTTGTCCCCCCATCGGCTAAATCCATCACTATGTTCTAACCAGCGCGAATGTAACTAAATAGTCAATGCCTCGCAGAACAAAAAGTTACACATCAGTTGACTACCAACCACTTTATTTACGAACTCATGCATTATCCATGTTTTTAATGAATTTGTAAGCTGCCTTGTTACAAAACTAAACGAAAAACCTTTTTCATGACAAAAGTGAATTTTTAATGTTGACGTTGGGTTTCAGACAAATACGTACATATGCCGACGTGACCACGATGTACACTTCAATTTAAACTGGAAAAGAAAAGATCTATTTCTCGCGGAGTATGTGTAACCACTTTTCGTGGGGGTTTCTCCCGCCCGGAACACTCATTAGACTTTATAATTTCATGCAAAAGCGAGTGATGTCGTTTGCGGCATGCTATATAAGGTTGCGCACTTTCATAGGAAGTCTATCGATTCTGTAGGGCATGCAATTTTTGTACAATTTATTTTTATTCACAAATTCAATGGGATTAATTTTGTATTTCCCTAAAGTATCTCTGCATATCAAAGAGATGCTTAACGAGTATTAGAGAGCGAGATAGAGAGCAAGGAAAAAAATGAAGCGCAACACAAATAAATAATCACAAAATATTCCATAATTTCGAAAGTCTGGGGGTCTTATATCTGATAATCTCGTACATTTCAGCGAAAAGAAAGCCGAATGCTTGCATCAAGATTGGATATACGTACACACACCCAAGCTCACCCAAAGGTTTGAAAAATATCAGCGTCTCATATGATGTTTTGGAAACTTCCAATCGAACTGTCGTTCTACTTCAGAACTACTTTGTACGTAGTTCCACAAGAAAATTAAAAGAATATATAAACATTATACCATAACGATTTTCTAGAACTTCGTTGTCTGATCTGCCGTATTTATCGACGTCCTGAAAATGTTCGTTTTCTTAAAAGCAGTAATTAATGAGAACATTTTTAAGCTTAATTTCAAACACTGCTCTTTTCTATCACTACGGTATAAAATATAAAATTTGGCTTTAGCAGCGAAATAATCCTTTGTAATTTTGAGTACAGAAATGTTTTAATATATACGTTAAAAAGTGTAATTTATATATGATCACAACTTACGATTATCCAGACATATTAAATCATAGAAATGATAGCCTGGACCATTACTTATTCCCATATCATCCCTCTGCGAAACAGAATCTTCTTCTGAAATAAAACATTGCCTCGATCCTTCGTCGAACTCGATACTACGACAGAAATATTTTTCTGCTCGTAAACACACGGCTTGGCATTCATCGATGGTAAGATTTGTATAAATATCAGCAACAAATGGACCACGGAGTCGTTTGTTTTCTTCTCTTACGAAAACGAATAAACCATCACACCGATGTTGAGCTATAAACATACACATATGGAGTGTTAGTAAACGACTTTTTATTCTCGTAAAAACCCGATTTGACTATCATATTAATCATATTAAAGTAAAAAGTACGTTATATACATTGTAAAATAAAATATTGACTATTCATGCATAAATATTGTCGGATATTACTATATCCGACCATGGAAATTGTAGACAGACACTGTTTTAATGCATGAGCACTTGAGTGGTGAAGGCTTTTCTTTATCCAGTTCCAATAATAGATAACAATTACAAGCAAATCAATGCAACAAGTATTATCATTATCGTTTTTATTTACAGACGGCATTATATTAAGCGAAAGTAACAAATTATATTTAATTATTTGTTATATACCCTGTTTTCTTCGTTATATATACTTCAATTATTCGAAATTTTTTATTTAGTAGAGGACGCTTCAAAATAATCCATATTGAAATTATCATATGGAATTGTCAGTGCAGTAATTTAGGCACCAACTGACAGGCCTTGCTCTAATATCAGCATCGCTGCCATGCGTGTTATCGCAAACAGAATGCGAGTCTGATTCAAGCAAGCAGTGAGACAACGATGCATTTCGAAGAAACGTTATGCTGAGACATACTGTTCTTTCTATAATGCCTTTTCTAACGCGCTTTAGAGACCATAAAGTAGACTTGGGAACAGAAACTATCTCGGGACGTCCATAGACTCGACGAGAATGATCCAATCGCAAGTTCAGCTGGAAATCAGCTGATTATTAAAAACTAGACTCAGCAACTTAGTCCTTCGAAGACATCCGACTCTTGGCTTCAGAATGCGGACATATTAAGTGCGCGTCTACCGTTCATATAAACGCATCGCAAATCTGTATGGGTACTGATCGGTGACGGTTAATATATCATTTTGTTTTCACTTATACATATACAGCAGTGTTTATGAACACCTCATATAAAACTATGTATTCGAAATTAATCAAATGAATCCGGTCTATTTGGTGCTTATGAATACTCAAATAAATTTCAGTAAATGCACCCGTATAAGGTCGGCGTGGATTATCCAACAGACAAACTCCTGCGATTTCATCTGTCGTTCTTAAAGTTCTTGGTATCGTCACAAAGGATGATACTTCACTTGTAATTGAGAAGTTAAATATCCATAGGTCCAGATCTAAGGTAAGGCGTTCGTGTGATGCGTCCAATGATAAAGCCCTGGAAAGTATGTGAGGCCTTTATTTTGATGGTCATAAAGACAAGACTGCTACGCAAGTTAATGGCAAAATTGCAGATTCCACCTGGTACGACTTTCGTCGCTTGTATCATTGCAATATAAGTATATTACGTATCTAGAGCGGAAACAGAGTCATTGCAGTGAGGGCGACGAGTGGTCCGAGCAGAAGGAAAAGAGCGCTGCAAGCAGCAAGCGAGGGTCACAATCGTTGCCCGATGCTTGAAATGCATGTTTTCGCCCGCGATGCGTACACTATTATTTGTCACACCCGTACAAGAAAAGTCCAACTCACCTTTAGGGCGTGTAAAATGGTCCAAGACTCGCAAGCACATTCAATGATCTTCGCACCGTGAAAGATTGTTTTTCGATGAAAGACTGTCCACAGATTGTAACCGAGAGGGAAAAAAACATTTTCCCGCCCGCTGAATGACTTCACCCAGCGGGAAAATGTTTTCCGCCCGGAGACGCTCATCGTTATCAGGCCGGGCGGCAATCGGGCACTTCCCGTCCCTTTTCTGGGCTTTTCGTGCTGATGTGACAAAAAGTAATTGACTTATTCATTTCTAAAGTAGCTTACCGACTATTTTCAAGAGTGCTCTTTCGAACGGTGTGGAGAAAATTTGCAAAAAATTAATGTTAATCTGGGTATCTTTATACCACACCGGTCGGCAAGGCGCGCGAAATACAAAACCTGCTTAAATGTAACCCGCAACAGTCACTTTATAAACATCTAATACAACACCTACCTTAATAAAGCATATACAGTTAATGAATTAAGCTGTTTTGTCTATTTTTAGATTTTCTTAACAGTGTTTTTTAACAGTATGCGGGCTTCCCGAATACAAACTTATGCGGCCAGTATTTCATCCTCTGGTGGACGCTCGCGTTATACGACAATATCGCGTATTGGAAACATGCATCCCAATTATCCTTTTCTCATATTAACACATTGCGCTAGAATATGATGACATATTAAAAATTCCGATGCATTACGAGTGATAAGCCCGCGAGACGAACTGCTTTCGGAGTGCCAAATAGGCAAGAAGTTGGTGGAAATTGCCTCTGCAATTGTTTCAACAGTAGCATCCAGGAGTGAAACTCCTACGGAGTACTTGGGCCTCAGGTTCTGCATAACGAGGACGTATCTAGTTCCGTCCTTGGAGGTGGTAGTAAGATTTCAAGTGTTCATGGGTACCTTATTGAACGCTTCCGCGGGAGGGTCTGTGAAAATCTTTGGTTACAGTCGGTTTTCTTATGCTGTCACTCGTAAAAGATTAATGACATCAGCTATACCACATATTACTCGAACAAAGAGTGCGACACAACCGGCGATGTGTTTTTTTTACTCTCTTATGGCTTCCAGACGCGCAGGTGTGAAACTCCTGAATGATTCGGCACTCAGAGTTTTCAGTATCAAGTCACATCATATTCTCGTGACACGCGCCGTTGCTCAACTGCGTGGTTGCTCAACTACGTCGTTGTTCAACCACCCGAGCTGTCGTTACGAAAGGAACCTTCCGAAGGTGTTGCTCCGACGTCAACTTCTTCCGCTGGCTCTGGAGAGAAGGTCGCTCCGACCTGACTACTCGCTGTGGGCTGTACTTGCATTATTAAACAGCAAATTCCTATCACTTCTTGAGTCATATGTATCAGCCGTAGTCTGGGTCGCCATTTACACGCGTTCTCTTGCTCCCTCTTCGTGATCCCAAATACTACGAATTGGGTAGGTTAAGAATAGGGTCACTGCACATTTTGTCTCGGAAAATTCTGTACTGCATCAATTTTCCGCGGGTCGGGTTTTACAGTGCTTTTGCTTAAGATGTGACCTAAATGGTTTCATCTAAGTAACATGATTTAAACGGTTTATCAGTAAGGGGTAATTTTATCATATGTTACTCTACCTGCTTAGCGTAAATGACTACATCTACTAGACATTGTAACGTACTTGAAGTACTTGTAAATACTTGAAATGCTCGTAAGATATGGTGAATGCCCTTTTGGGCGCGTCTCTTTCGCCCATACGATCTGGTCTGCCATTGCTAAAAACTCAAAGAGGTGTCAAAGAAAAGAAGCTGAGGAGGAAATGTTTAGTAAATTGTAACTAATTATAAAATTGTATTACAGCGATTGTAAATTAGTGTGCGAAAATGTTTGTGCGGGGAGCTGGTAACATATAATGGGATGATTGAATACCAGACGAATGGGGCAATGTACGATTGTTTGGAATGAATTTAAATGACAAACATTACTGCTGGTTCGCGATGATAATCAGGTGGGTAAGACTACCCAGAAAGTATAATATTCTGGATGACACAGATAACCAGTTTACCCTTCGTGGAAAGGGCGCAAACCTATAGTCACGTCGTAAGCGATAGATGATCCTAAGAGCAATATTTTGTAAGTATTGGAATTTGATGTTAAGATTGCCCGAAAGATGACCGATGACGATAGAAGCTTAGTCCAGATGGGGATGATCAATCCATTGACGAGTGATAATTTGACATATGAATATAAAAACTATATGCGGTATTTAAGCCGATATAGGACATTGTGAATTTTGGATGAGATGGAGGGTGACATGCCCGTTCCACAATAGATAGGAAACAATTATGATACCCGCCTTTCACATCGTAGGGAATTACTCTGTTTCCAACGACAATTTCCGAAAAGATTTCGTGTACGCGGATAATGATGGCTTGTATTTTACGGGTGTTGAAGATAAGTCCATAATGTTGTGACCACCTCAGCAGTTCAGTGTTATCGCTATTAAATTGAGGTGGATAAGTAGAACTAGGTGTCAACAGCAAAAATGATTGTCGTATTTTGACAAAATCGGCTTCGTGGCTCAGACGATTAACGCACTGTTAAATTTTTCGATTTCGTTTTCAAGCAGTAGCTCGATATTGGTAAGACGAGCCACGTTATTTGTTTACGTTTCGAAAATATTGTTTATCTGGCGGAAATCGACTCATGACCGCTGCTGTACTTGGTGTAGGTTTCTGCAGTTCCTACATTCCATACACAAATGTGAAGTATGGCGCCATCTTCTTAAGTCAATCTGCAGCTCTCGCAAACATTACAATTCAATATCTATGAAAAGACTGTGTAAAAGGGCGATTCCGCCCGTTAAAATAATAAATAAATAAAAAAATAATGAAAAGGATCGCGCAAGAACTAGCACTAGAAGGAACTGCAGATGTAATGTCGTAACGTGACAATTATTGTAACGTGCGAATCGGCATGAGATACGGTCAGGAGGGAAGGAAAGATTAACTCAAACGAGGGAATTTGAAAAGCACGTACGCGACCGATAGCGGATTTCCGCCGCCATGTTGAGGGACTAACCTGACCCACGAGTGCGGAAAACCTTGGGCGAGCAGAAAGTAAGTACGCTCGTAGCGCGTCAACGGGGAGACAAGTAAACATGCCTGTCCGCCGCAGGGAGCGTATGCGGCGGGTAATTCAAACTAGGAGGCGGGTTGTCAACTTAAATTTCGTCAGGTCGTCAAGAAGTGAAGGCCGGCCCACGAACCTCAGGGGCCCCGAATCTGCACCGTCAGGAAGAAGACGATCGGCGGAGATAAATCCTTCCCTCCTGCGGTGTGGTAATTAATGTTATATTTATGAATTGTAATAGCTGTCAATTGTGATCAATATTTTGACATATTTACGGCATAATTTATTTCGTATTAATTTTAGCTGCTGTATTGAATTTAGCATTTCGTTCGTTTTTATATTCGCGTAAATTATTCGCTAGTGACGTCCTATTGACTAAGTAAATGCGCGTCACAAAGTTTTCATGAACGTATGGCGAGTGAAATGTCGGCTATTTACTTGTACGTGATTGTTATAATGTTAAATTCCATGTAATAAATAAAAATTAAAAGCAGATAGATATCAATAAATATCTTTATATTCGTTACGCATATAATAAAACTGTTACAATGTACTCCACTTAGGATGCTTGTTCATTCAATCCAATGATCCATTGAGATCGACCCGACTAGAATGAATGCATCCGTTGCAGCGCAGAGTTCTGTAATTCCAAGTCACGTAGGAAAACTAGGATGATAGTGGGACTACGAGAATTAGACGTCTAAGAGAAATTGAACAGAACTGTTAATAGTTACAATACGTTATGTTTTAAACGATGTATATTAACCATCAAAAGAAATATTACAAACCGTAAAATCCATTATATTACACTGAGAGACTAGTATAGTTGTGGCAAACAAATGGATAGTCGTGAACGTCATAATATAGTCATGTCAACTATACTATGATGTCCATGACTATACTTTTGATCATCGCAACTGTACTGTTCTCTCAGTGTAGTGACTAAAATAGAGGCGCTTTATTCTTTATGGCCTTCTATATAACCTTGACGTTTAATCGGAAAATGTACTCATTGATAATTCTAGAATGAGTATCCCAGAAAACTGAAAGGAATTGAAATTTTGAATTCCTTTGAATCCCTTTATTGGAGGTATTGGATATAATTTACTGGGGTAGAAAGTTAAATTTGGCAATGACCTCGAATTCCGAGGAGATCGATGTATACATTATAGGTTAAGTTAGGGAATTGAATGGTATTGCGCTGAATAAACAATTACACTTTTAATACCTGACAGTTCCAACGAATCCATTCTGTTTTACCTTCGGTTAGGGAATTGCATGGAATTGCACGGAAAAAAATTTAATTTCTGTAAATTGCGTATCAGAATTCAACAGAATCCCACGGAATTCACATATGACATGTATGAATCCTTATAAAGGAATTGGAAATTTTCCAATTCAGAATGTTCAATAAAAGAATAAAAAATTAAAGCTTTCAATCCCTTTCCGTTTACTGTGATGGCAAATGATACAATGCTTTCAGTTAACAACAAAGCATTATCCAAAAAAACATTTTCGCGACATTTCAGAGTAATCTGTAGATTTTCAATTATTGCATGACCGTTGTGAAGGTTGTCAGTTATTATGCAGTTAGTCAATTGTCTTTTTAGTATATCCGTATTTTAATCGGTATAATATGTATTGCTGCCCCTGTGCGTAAAATACGATATTCTACGGGTTAGAACATTTCTCTCAGTGTTTATATATATATATATTAATATTTCGAGTAATTTTGCGCTGCTCAATTCAATTTCGCAGTACAGGTGAGTTCAAATATGCGTTGATAATAAAAAATAAATTATTTTAATCCGTTTTCCGTGTTAGATTTTTTTATAAGAAAGTTTTTAATTTGGTTAAATTGCTATGTTACAATCTTGTCCATTTCTTTCTTACATTGAACATTTTTCTATATATATACATCAGGTGCTTTACGCAGCGTGATCCAATAATATTTTATTTGGAATAGAAATCATGTGAATAAGGTAAGAAATGGTTATATTTTGTACTAGGGCGACTGAGTATTATTTTGCCAAAGCGTTAATATCCCTGAAATTATAGGTTATAATGCTCGCGTTCATTTCACATTTGACAAACAAGCGACAAAACATTTAACATTTTAATGTTGAAAGTAGCATGATAAAAATATGAATAATTGTAACAAGTAATATAACAGACGACAATACTTCCCATTTTTGTACTAAGAGGTGATACACAAATTAATTATGCTACAATATTCCGTAATGAATAAATCTTTACACTTTTGAACCATACTTTATTTCATACGTTAAACATAATTTTCATTATAACCTGACCATGTGTAATCTCTTCCTTGATCATTAGCAATCTGTCGGAGTGTTTCGGAAGTCTACACTATTTTGCTGCTTCATATTTTGTTTCTTACATTATTTTCATGTCCGAAAAGTTTGCAACGTTGAAGGATCTGCAAAATATTAAAACAAACGAATCGCGTAAGACAGAGCCCGCGTCTTTTCGAGTGAAGGTGACCCATCGTATAAACACTAGAAATTGCTCTCTGTGATAGGTTTTACACCTGTTTTACAGTGTATTTCAAGAATGCGATATTTTTAACTGTTTCTCCGTTTTAGTTTATGGAGACTCTTATTTATTTATTCGTAAATTGATCATGTAATTGTATGATTTATTCTTCTAACCTGAAATTCCTGCGTAGTTACTTTTTTGACAGCTGAGGAATATGGCACTAAACCGTTGCAGATCCTTCAACGTTGCAAGCTTTTGGGACATTTATTTTCTATCCTTTTCGATCTGTATTTTATTTTTCTCGGTCTTTTTCGACCCGTCTCCATTAATTTCTAACTTTTCCAATCATTTTTTATCTTTTTTGATCAGTTTTGATCTTCTTCAATCATTGTATACATTTTTTTGTTTTTTTCGATGTCTTTCACTCTTTCTCGATCTTTTTCGATCTTTGTCGATCATCTTCAATCTTTCTATATATTGCTGGCTCTTTCTTGACCTGTTTCTATCAATTTCGATGTTTTTGTTTATACGCGACCATCTTCTATTGTCTTCTATGTTACTCTATCTCTTTCTCGATCTCTTTCATTCAGTTTTTATCCTTTTCGATCTTTATTATTCATTATTAAATCTTATTGAATCTTTGCTAGTGCTTCTCGATCCTTTTCTATTAATTTCAGTCTTTTTCATTGTTTTTCTATTATTCAAGACAATCTTCAGATCTTTTCTATCTCACTCTATTTCTCTTGATCATTATAGATTTTTCTGAATTACTTTCTTCATTTCTTACATTACTTTCGATCCTTACCGTCCTTTGTCAAACATTTTTTATTCTCCTCGGTCTTTCTTAATCTTCAGCTTTTTAATAAAAAAGAACATCGAAAAAGGGCAGAAAGATCGACAAAGATTTTAAAAAATCGGAGAAGATAGAAAGATGAACAAGAAACAGAAAAATCAAGTAACATCGAAAAATATCGAAAATTATTGAGGAAAATGGAAAGAGATCGATAAATATCAAGGGAGATGAACCGATAGAGATCGATAAACAATATTTTTATAATTTATATTATTAAATCATTTGTTAGATATTAAGAAATATGTTTAAATGAAATAATAATAATGATACGAAAGTCTGCAATAAAATGCATTTATTTGTTATAAGTACAGTTTTCTCGGTATACAACACACAATTATTGTAACTTTTATTAAATTTTGTTTCTCTATTTTGTATTTGTGTTTATTGCTCTCATAAGGGATACATCTTGTTGAGAGGTGAGTTCCGGAATAGACCGGGAGGGAGTTTGCAGATACATATGGGAAATTTATAGATAAAACCAAAAACGCCGATAAGAAAAAACATTAGAAGGGCAGAAAAAGACAATATCAGGACTTAAAAATGTGCTGGATTTAAGATTAAAACTAAAACTAATCTAAAACTAAAACTATTCGCCTGACAGAAATTGCCTTCTCACGAGAGTTGCCTTCACGAATCGAAGTAAGGTCTTCGCTGATGAAAGAGTTGAGTTACAAATCAGAACGCATAAAGGTTACTCGGGATGCACATAGGTAAATTTGCGGCAAAATCGCGTCGGACTGGTGCAAGTGAAGGGCATTCTGTAAAAATATGACGGAGAGAGTCAAGAGGTTTCTGGTTGCACAGAGAGCATGGTGATTGCGGGTTATAGCTAAAACGCATACCGTGAACTGAGTGCGAGCGCGCAAAGATTGTTGCCATTCTGAGTTGAGCCCTCACTCTTAGACAGGGCAGAGGCAGACGGGACGGATACAGCGCATACGACGAGTCAGTGAGCTGGCGGTAGATAGGCAGCTGTATATTTTCAGAGTTAAAATATCTCGCAAGATCTTTGGCTCTGCAGGAATCGGCATATTTAGCAATTAGTCGCAGTCCAGCTTTCGCCCAGACCTCGGCGCTGAAACTGCTCCGGAGGATGCCAACCTCTGTCCCATCCAAGAGTGAAAAAAGCTGCGTGAGCCAATTACCGGGCTCTTCTGGAGATGCAACGGACAGTTCTCTTAAACGAACAAGAAGGATCTTGGGTAGCCTGGAGTCAGGTAGTCCGAGTGTCTTTATTATCCACTTAATCGACCGGTTTAGTATCTCTACTGCAATCGGAGGTATACCGAGTTCTAAGCGTATTACATAAGCCGGGGTGTTTCTCGGCAGATGGAGAAGCCTTTTAATTAAAGCGCGGATGCGGGGAGGCAGAAGATATTATCCTCCGTCCCCCTCCCAGCACGAAAGCCGGATTGTTCTTCCGGTAAAATGTCTCTTTGCGTTACCCACTTGGATAGGCGTGTACATAGGATCTGCGAAAAATTTTTCGCCAGGGCGTTAGTTATTGCTATTAGACGATAGTTAGAAGGATCGTTACGCGCACCCTTCTTGTACAACGTAAAGATCGTCGAATCGTCATCCATAAAATTAAAAATTTCAGCCGGAATCTTATCTGGACCAATGGCTTTTCCTACCTTCAAGGTTCTCAGACTGTTCCTAAGTTCTGACATAGAAAGAGGTGAGTCAAGCGCGGGGTCGAAAGTACCAAAATACTGCTCGGGCAGCAGTTCTATTTGCGGAAAGATCATAAAGAAAAACGCATTCCAGTCTTCATCTGTTACTTGATGACGAAGTGTAGGTTTCGAGCGAAATTGCCGAACTGCCGACCAAAAATCTGCTGAATTGCGAACCACCGCAAATCTGCCGACAATATTAGTTTCATAAGAGAGTTTTTTGGTTGATAGTAGTTTCGAGTAAGACCGGCAAGATTCTCTAAATTCTTCCGATGCAGCCGCGCTGTCCCTCTCATATGTCTCAGAGCACGCGCAAGAGCTCTCTTAGCGGACAGACATTCCTTGTCGAACCATTGTTTATCGAAACAGAGGGGCATAGTGTTGTCGTGGATAAGAAAATCTTTTAAAAGGCCGGATGAAGGCGCCGAATCACGTATTGTATGTCTTAATATGATGTAATGCTCGTCGAGTTCGTTACGGTCAGTAGAAACAGCGGTTTGAAACGAGGTCTCGAGAAACGCTTGAAATGACAGCATTGTTTGCCCCGTCCGAGAGGTTCTGATAACGAGTCACTCGACGGATTACAGGATCTTGAACGAGTGCCCGTAAGGATGAGTTATCCTCAGAGAGATGAAGTTCTACAGCCACTGACAGATGGTCAGAGCCGTAAAGATCATCGCCAATCGTAAGGTCGTGAATATATTGTAAATGTGATATCGAGACCCAGACAAGGTCAACGACACTAAAACCTCTTTGTCCGAGAAAAGTATGATGTGCCGGAAAGTCACTGGTCGTTCGGCCATTTAATACGGCAAAATTGTTTATGGACATAAAATCAGACAAGAGGGTTCCGCGTCGGTTGGAAGACTCGTCATAAGGAGGAGAGCAGGGGTTCTAAATCGGAGAGAGGAGAAAAATAAAAAGAGCCTACAATTAGATTAATCACTGAATGACCAGTAGGCAGGTCCTCTGTACGAGTTTCGTGGTCCCGCCAGGTTTCCGAAAAATTTATAATTTTGAGCGCAGAATAAAAACAATTCTTTTTGATATTAAAAAAACCGCGAGCGTTCCAGAAAACAATTTTTAAAATGTTATGACGAATGGGCGACTTAAAACGAAGTGGCGAAGATGCTGTAGCTGAAGACGACGAGGATAAAACATTAACAGAAGACGGAGGACGGGGACAAATTAAAAACCCGTTTCGCCGGGTGATGAAAGTACTTCGATGTCCATAGTTGGCGGTCTTACGCGGGCATCCGAGATTTTCTGCCTGGAGTTAGCTTGCACTCGAGTGGCAGAAGTTGAACGGGCCAAGCCCGGATTTCTCCCTCCTACAGATTCGGAGCATGGGATGTTGAATTCCTGGTCCGCTTCCGACCATTTCAGCCAAACGTCGTTAGGGGCTATGGCATCTCCCTTCTTTTTGAAGGACGCGCCACTAGAAGCGGCGGCACGGCGAGCTACTCTAATCTTGTAGGCTATGAGGCGTTCTCTGTCGGTATAGTCCGGGTTGATAAAGATATTCGTGGACTGGAGCACCGTTTTCTTAGAAGACAATATTAGAAATTTATCATCTTCTAACATTAGTTCTGCGAGATAAGCCGGAGGATCTATGCGGATTTACCTAGCGGCGGCAACCGAAGACTCGAGCGGAAATTTGGCAGAAAGGAATTTCGCAATCTCCTTCCTTAGCGAACCCGGTCCAGGAACAAACCCTGTAAGGATGATGTTCTTCCTCTTAAGAGTTTTTTCCTGTGATTCGAGCTTGGCCGAGAGCGTTTTGATAATTGAGTCCTGGTTGTCGATCCGTCCTTCTAAAAAACCCAGGCGCGACGTTAGATCGGTGTTGATCTGGTCCACCGTAGACTTTACCGCTACGATTTCAGAGGTACAATTTGTAATACCCGACTGAAGCTGTTGCATCGCAGCGAGTAATGATTTCTGCAGAGTCTCTAATGTTAACGGCGGATTAAACGAGGCCATGGTTGGAGAATCGGTTGGCTGGGTTTGATTTGTTAACAAGAGTTTCCTATGCTTATTTGGTTGCAGATCGATCGGATCGTCCGTGTAGGGCGGGCTGTCTCGTTTTCATGTTGCAAATCCGAAATCTTCTAAAGCGCTGCAACTGTTTGTGCGTAGCGCTTTCCACCTAGACGCTGTAGTGGGGCGGCCGCTGAAGACAGCCGGGCGCAAGAGAGACGGCGTACGATCTGCCTCTCTGTCACTGGAAGAGGCCGTAGGCGGGACAGGCACTTGTGGTTCGCTGCGAGGAGGGCTGGGTGCTGACGCACGTGCCCGAGAGCTGCTGACCTCTAGTGGCCAAAAAATGTAAGCAGCAGTGAGATTCGAAGTAAACACGGCTCGAATTCGCTGTGCCTGTGGTGGACCGCATACGTGCATGAAACGAACTCACCGATGTGCGGACGTGTCACAGTTAGAAACAGCCGAGTCCTTATGAAAATTTAAAATTGAAGTTGACATCTGCGGGTTCTGCAGTACGATGAGTGTGACAAGTGGACCGGAGATGCTGTGTACCAGTTGTAGAGAGCGGCGTGTCGACTTCAGATGCCAATGCGGTAGATCCAAAAAAAAAAGAAGCAGCGAAAGTCGGTTGAAATTCCGATAGAGCGATGAATTTTTCGGTGTTATGATGACAGCTGCGTGACGTCACGACTGGCAGTACTTCGGGCGAAATCTTTCAACCGTCACCACATCAAAGGAGAAAAATTGCAGTAAAAAATTCCGGATCAGAGGCTCGGCAATTCAGTGGCTCATAACATACACCGTCCGAGACGATCCGGAGGCACTTCTCTAGGTCAAAAAAAACTCCCAAAAAAGGATGATAAGTAAGCTGGTACGGAGTTAAATACGGAGCGCACAATCACACGTCTGCTCTACTTACCACCTATAACGGAACTCCAATTTTGTTTCTATATTAGTGAGGGTTCTACTAGCTTCACTGACAACTTTGTTTAAATTATTAAATACCTTTAAAAAATTTCAAATATATTACATTAGAATATGAAGATCGAAATTACAGAAATATTTTAAAATATAAGCGAAAACAAATAAACATAAAGGCAAGAATTTCTAGCTATGTGAAATTTAAGTATTATTTACAGGTATTTAATAAGAATGGAAATTTTTAAATCTATGTCATTGTAATTTGATAAATATCTTACTAGAATATAATTTACGTAATGGGAAGAAGAAGAAGCGACAGAAGTATCGGGCGCGGAAGGCCTCGAAAGTTGCCTAAAATGAACGAACATGTAGGAAGAAAACGCATTTCTGTGGTACAGTCGACAAAAAGAGCAAAGTACAGAATTGCCCATGAAATTCTGGAAAAAATAAATTATGACGTATCCATTTCTGAACTTGTATTGAAATTAGCTCGCAAAAGGGGTGAAGAGAACGACATTGAAAATGAAAATGAAAATGCTGCCCGGGAAAAAATGATTTATATCTGGATCATGTATAAACCATATATGATCATACATCATCATATATGATTCATATATCATCATATACGATTCGTATATAATTCAGATATGTTTATGTATGCTCGTATACGGATTTTGACCTGATATAAATATAAATAATCAAATTTAGCTATATATGAATATATATGGGATATATATGCTCATACATGCTCATATATGATTATATATTACTATATCAGGTCAAAATCAATATACGAGCATACATAAACGTATCTGGATTATATAAGAATCGTATACGATGATATATGAATCATATATGATTATGTATGAGCATATATGGTTCATATATGATCCAGATATAAATCATTTTTTCCCGGGTGACGAAAATGAAAATGAAAATGCAGATGCAAATAAAAATGTAGATGACAATGAAAATGCAGATGAATGTGAAAATGCTGATGGCAATGCAAATGCTGATGACAATGAAAATGCTAATGACAATGAAAATGCTGTACATAATGTTGACAATGAGAATGCCAATTGTAATAATAGGCACACAAGTGAATCCGCTGTAGCATTGTTTCTTGACTTCGATTTTACCAAGAACCAATGCATAGGTATAGCACAGGATTCAAATGCAAGAGGAAATCACGCGTTCCCGGACTATTCCTTTATTCTAAAAGAAAAACAAAACTGTCTTCCTTTAAACATTTCGATTTCGGAAAGTGAAGTTTGTGTTCCCTTACAGAATATAATGAATAAAACACTGGAGCACTTAAATCCGCATTAACGATATGATGAACAAGACATTGAAAATACCGAGTCCCAAGTATCATTATTTATTACAAATTTTGTTATAGTGGAATTAAAAGACGGAAGCAGCGAATATAAGTGGCAAAATCCTACTCCTCAAAGTACGAGATTTTGCCGATGTACTAGAATATCTATGGAAAAAAAAACGATACTAATATTATAAAAGAATATGAAAAACTGAAAGAGGAGGTAGACAATTTACAATGTCGTGAATACATTTCACGAAATGGCAAGAGAATCAATGTAAAATTTAATGTATTTATGAGCTTATTTGACGGTAAATGTGTCAATACAATTGCACGAAATTCAGTAACCACGCGTTGTCTAATGTGCTTGCAATCTTCACAAGCTTTCGGAGACCCTAATAATCTATTTACGCCAAACGACGAAATCATGAAATTAGGACTTGGCCTTTTACACTGCACGATCAAAGCTTTTGAGCACATCCTTCATATTGCTTACAGATTATCATTCCAAATGTGGGATGTTCGTCAAGCTTACAAACGTATGTTAGTATTTACATATATAGAGAGAGTGGAATTGCGAACTTTAGGTAATACCGAAGACAAAGATACTCAAATAAATTTTAATCCTAAATAGAGAAATAACTCTATATCACCTTATACTGAAAAAGAAAAACTACTAATATTTCATTTTTATATTATTTAATTCTCATTAGACAAGTAATAGCGGTATGCACAATTAGTAGTCCGCAATAGTTATAGTTAGTTACTACTTAACTTCATACTTTTTCTGATCAAAATCCGCAATGTCAACAATTCTTTCAACTTTCCTACATACTAAAATAACGGAATTTGTTGTGAGGTGTTACCTCTCATAATAATCTACCCCATCTTATATATTAGCGAAATATCCATCTTGGGAGTAGAAAACATCTATATACTCGTGGGCAACCTCTTTTGTAATCCCGGGTAAAAATAAGTTCTATTTAATTGTATACAATTGCAAAAAAAATTTACATACAATTGTGTAGCACTAGATTTAATTCCACGCTCGCTAACGCTCGCGAGGGAGGTGGGTAGTCGTTTTCTCTCACCTATTCAAACTACGGCTAAACCAATCAAGTTATAGGCGGGTATAAGATGTGTACAATACAAGAAAATTATAATGACGTAATTTCTAGGAATTGATCGTAATAGAAATAGCTTATTGCAGTAGAAGATTTTTGACTGTATAGAATTGTATATAAATGATGTTAAAATAAGTGTTATGATGAATAAGTATTATTAACATATACTAGTGTTCATATAAATCATCTTACTATATACAACATTTTCCGATGACTCATTTACATTATATAGCCCCATTAAATTTTGGCGTTTTTGTGGCTAAATACACTGAGATACTTTTTATATTAGAAAGTGCAAAACGAAATAAGAATTTAGGGATATTCAGGTTACTGTTCAAATAAATCTTACACAAAATAGGAAATTTTGTTATTTTTATATGAATTACTGAAATTTACTATTTTAAAAATTCGTATAAAAATAATAAAATATCCTAGTTTATGTAAGATTTATTTCTGAATATCCCTAAATTATTATTTCGATTTGCACTTTCTAATACAAAAAGTCTCTCAGTGTATAAAAAAAAATGCTACAAGTTTTATTTGATTAGATTTATGTATATGTTTGTATACGAACTTATACGGTTCAATACAATTGTATACAATTTTATACAACTGTATACACTCATACATAAAGTATACAATTATATACAATCGAATACAAATCTATGCGATTATATATACTTTATATACATTTGTATATAATTTCTGTACAGTTGTATATAACTGTATATAAATCATTTTTACTCGGGATTACATGAAAATACAAATATAACGAATAAGCTACTACAAAAAGCATTTAAGTCATATATTTTTATTTCGTAAATATTCATTTCTGCTTACGTGTTCGACATTCCACTCATCTCTTTCATATTTCAACCAGGGACCCATAACAATATAACGCTTTTATATTGTCAACATACGATAACGTAACGAAATATTTCGTTATCTTTTCGGTACTCCATGTATTTTTGCTCTAGTGTTAATTTCGTTACTTTCGTTACGGGTCCCTCATTTCAACCCACTTTTTTGATTGTTTAAAATTTATTTATTCGTTTATAGCAATATTCTTGGAAGAAAAGCACAGAATCAAGGAAACGATATTCAAAACATTCGGAATAAAAGTCGACGTGGTACTACAAGGTCACGGAACCACGAACACTGGTAATGTGGCAAGAAGGTGCTTCGACGATCCAAAAAAATTTTCCGAATGCACGAATGTCAATGAAATTTTAATACGAAATATTGACACGATTTTGGCAGTTTTTAAATGCAAAAAAAATGTAAATTTGACGAAATTACAAGAGCTCTGCCAAGAAACATATGCTATGCATTATAGGTTGTATCCCTGGGTAAGAATGAATCCCAGTTTGCATAAACTTGCATTTTTTTCGGAGGACGCATCAGAAGCGTGGCACAAGTACACCGTAACAATATGGTACAACACGCGCGACAAAATAGTAGAAAAAATAGGCTTCAAGATGTTTTTCACCGTGGATTATTTCTATCTCATCCCAAAATTTCATTAATCGGAATTACAAGAAGAATGATATATTGTAAGAATTCCGTTATTACCCACAATATTCGTCCATATCTAAATGAGATTCAAGGACCCAATGCATGTTTATTATATATTTGTGTAAAAAGTAAAAACGAAACTCGTTTATTTCCTCAGTATTAAAAATGTGACTTTACATAATAATAAATACCAAAACAGGTACAAAATTACAGACTTTTGTTGATGATAGATTCCTTTATTTACATACCAATAAAGTTACGTATGTATACGCATGATAAAAAAGCATTAATATTATTAGTACATGCGATATTTTATGTAACGAAGGCAGAAAAATGCAAATTTTCATCCCTGGCAAGGGATGAAATAGTACATTACGATACGAGTGCGTAAAGTAGGTGATTTGCGCACGAGTGTAACTACTTTACGGATGTGTATCGTATAGTATTTTTTTTTGCGTGAAACTCGGCTGCGAGGTTTCACGCACGCTGCAAATGTTTCACGCACGCGGCAAGTGTTTCACGCACGCGGAAAATGTTTCACGCACTGGGTGCGTAAAAGTGGTGTTTCACGCACTCTTTTCACGGCCGAGAAACCGAGTTTCACACATGCCGTTAAAAAAACGCCTTTTTTTTGTGCATGTGCTACATAAATACATTTTTTTTTATATGTGACTTTAGAAACCGTCCAAAATAAAAAAAAAGTAGTCATTATTGATCATGTACTGATTAATGACGAACTATCATGTCAAAAAAAGGTTAGATGTAACAACTTAGGTATGTATACACAGAGAAAAAGGATTGTTACTTTTACTACGAAATGAAAATAATGTACGGTATTACAAACAAATAATAAAATTAATGATTTTACTATTCTCGACTTTTATTGGCCTTTTTCCATCTTTTAGTTTTCTTCGATCCTTATCGATCTTTCTCGTCAATCTATCTTTACCTTTCCTGATCATTCTTCATCTTTCTCGATTATTATGGAGCATTCTCGATCTTGCTCTCGATCTTTTAAGACCCTTTACGTGCTTTCTCGATACTTTTCTATCGTTTTCTATCTTTTTCTATCTTTCTCCATTTTTTTCCTATTTGTGTCTACTTTTTTCCTATCTTTTTCGATCTTTTTCGATACTTGTCGGTCATTCTCTATATATCTTCTTCGATACTTTTCCATATTTTACTATCTTTGGTCATCTTTTTCAATCGTCTCCTCATTTTCTCGATCTTCCTCGATCTGTTTCGATCTCTTTGTATCTCTTCGAGAACAATATAAAAAATATCCATTGCAAAAGATTGTAAAAAATTATCGCGAAATATAGAAGATTAATACAAACCGATAAAGATACGAAAAGATTGAGAATGGTAGACAAAGATCGTTATAGAGATCGAGCAAAATCAAGATAAATCAAGAAATATCGATAAGAATAACTAAAAAGATTGAATAAAATCGAGAAAGATAATAAAAATCAAGAAAGATTAAGAATTATCCATAGAGATTGTTACACTGAGAAAAATCGTGAAATTCACAATGTCTTTAATTTCGACATTCATTAGACATCCAATTTGCAGTGTAATTGGTAACCATCAATTAGTATTTTTTAATTAAACGGTTTTCGTATTAAATTGAAATGTACACGTACACGTACATTACACACACTCTTTATCTTATTCAATCGTTCTTAATCGTTCACCATCGTTCTCAACCGCGTTTTCGATCTTATTCGGCCTTTCTCGATCATTATCGATCTTGATAATTATTATTGATCGTTCGATACGTTTTTCGATCATCGTCGATCATTCTGCATCATACTGGATTTTTATAATCATTATTGATAATTCTCAATTACTGTCGATGTTTTTTGTTTGACGATTTTTCGATTCAGAAATATCCTAAATATCTAGAATGATCGAGAAAGATGGAAAAAGATCCAGAATGATCGAAAACGAGGAGGAAAATTGCGAAAAACGGCTTGGTATTCGTAAAACGCATTTTTTGCCAATTTCATGGCTTTAAGAGGCTCCTCGTGGGCGTAATTGTCATCAAATCTCATCGTATACGGGGTCAAATTCTTCGTCCTTCCAAGACCTACAACTTCCTCATTTGTGATAATTGGCTACTTGTCTGGCGAGGTGAGTTAAACGTGAATAACCGCCAAAATCGGCATTTTTTCCCCTTTCTGTGGCGAAAATAAGAGAAATATTCATCGTACGTCAAAGAGCCTCAAAGAAGACTTGTAGAGCTTGAAAATATCTCCAAAATAAGTCATGATTCGTTAACATAACTTCAAAAAGAGCTGAGTTATTTCAAAAAAATTTATTTTTCTTTCGAAACTTCAATGGCCCGCCAATCAAATTGTGGGCATCGGATCAAATTTTGGTACAGGACTTTTTGGCTCAGAAAGTCACGTAGAATCTATATCTGGAATATAGTAACTCAGTTCTCGAACACCCTGTATACTATCGAAGAAGACGAATTTTGTGCTTCAACCCTTACTTCTAAAAAATCACCCTTAGAACATAAAATAAAAAAATATATTACAAATGTGCTATAGCAGGAAATTATTTTATACCATTTTTCCTATTTTACAATTTCAATTGTTTAAACAATGAAGTCAAACCAATTATTAGTCTACAATATGTTCATTGCTATTTAGACTATGTAAGAATTTTTCAACCAAACGTTAATTTCTGCAAATTATATTATATTTTCCGGCATTCTTGAGGTTATGAACAATGATAATTGGTTAAACAATTAAGGTTAATTCTTCAATATTGTTGTTGTAGTATACTTGTAATAATATTGATAGTATATAATAAATTTTAGAAGGTTTGTTGAACTTTAATTTATGCGTAGAGTCTACTATATTTTTCAGCATTTTCAAAGTTATAAACAATGTTAATCAATTGATAATAGTAAGGTGTTGCACTTCTTACAATTTCCCTATTGCTTAACAATTTCATATATTTAAATATACCAAAAATGCACGTGGTAAAGTAATAATATTCGGTCTTATGCTGATATTTGTACAACATATGTTTCAGTATATGCCAATATTATAACCGCATTAACATCAAGTTTGGAACGTTCGAGTTGAACGAAAAAAAATTTTTTTTTTGTTTTGGCTCGGTTCAATTTTTTTTTATGTCTGTGTGATATAGAGACCTCATAAACGATGAAAAACGAAATTTTGAAACTAAAGGATACCCGTGGTGGGGGTAAAATACCCGAAAAATCAAATGTAACCGAATAACTTCAACAGTTTTATTTCGCGAATGTCTTTTACATGTTTAGAGAAGTATTCTCAAATTTTTTGAAAATTTGTCTATGTCAGGAAGGTGTCAGAAGTGGTGGAAATAGTTGAAAATTTATAAAAACCCTTCTAACATCTACAGTTCTTGCATTGTCAGTCGTTTTATTTGATTGAGAATCCTTCTTTAGGCATATAAAAGACATTCATGAAATAAAACGACTGACAATGAAAGAACTGTAGAACTTAGAAGGGGTTTTCTACGTATTTTCACGTATTTCTCCCACTTCTTACACCTTCCTGACATAGAATATTTTTTTTTTTTTAATTTGAGAATACTTCTTTGGTCATATAACAGACATTCATGAAATAAAACGACTGACAATGAAAGAACTGTGGAAGTTAGAAGGGTTTTTAGACATATTCAGCAATCTCCCCCACTTCCGACACCTTCCTGACATACAAAAATTTTGAAAAAATTTGAGAATCGTTCTTTGGGCATACAAAAGACATTCATGAAATAAAACGACTGACAATGAAAGAACTGTAGATGTTAGAAGGTTTTTTTTTTTTAATTTTCAGCTATTTCCCCCACTTCCGACACCTTCCTGACATAGAAAAATTGTGAAAAATTTTGAGAATACTTCTCTAAACATATAATAGATATTCGTGAAATAAAACAACTGAAAATAAATAAACTGTTGAAGTTTTACGGTACATTTGATTTTTCGGGTGTTTTACCCCCACCACGGGTACCCTTTAGTTTCAAAATTTCGTTTTTCATCGTATATGAGCTCTCTTTATCACACAGACATAAAAAAAATTGAACCGAGCCGAAACAAAAAAAAAATCAAAAAACAGTTCTTCGGAACCCAGCAGAAAAAATAGATTTTTTGAAAAATCGTTTCATGTGGTTCAGAGATTTTCGAAATATCTTTTCTTTCAAAAGTTACAGCTCCATACTTTTTGGACACACTCTATATTATTTGGAATGATAATAATAAATAAAATATAAACAATAAATAATTATAAAAAATAAACACACGATATAAAATTATGTTTCAATATATTAAATGTCACCGAGTGTCTCATTGTCTGTTGCCTGATGGCATTTTTCTTTAACGATTCTCATAAACAGTTTCTAGTAATACTGTGGTTGTGAATAAATTCTTTATAATAATTACAGACCACTTAGAAGCATTGCCATTCTTCTATATTTTTGGATTTACTGAAATAACAAAAATCTATTAATTTGTTTGGATCAAAATTAAACCCTTTTCAATATAGCTCAGAAAAGGCGTTTTCATTTTAAAAAATTCATATATTTAAAATCTAATGTAAAGTTATACTTAGATAGTCTGCAAACCAAGTTTTACAAACTTTCAATGTGAGTGTTAAAGAAATTAGCCGCACCTGCGACATACGGTGGTGGTACCTGCGGTGCCCATTGTGCCGCATCTGCAACATTAAGGGCAGGCGGAGGTAGTGCAGGTGCAGCACAACATGTTGGGGAGGTGGCGGTGGAGATCATACAGGAGATCGCACAGTTGCCTGAATTTAGCGTGCCGATTTTGAAAACGCCGTAATGTGGTGCCCCGAGGGAATCTCATCGGTAATTAAATGGGGAAAAAGGAAAGAAATATATTATCACCGCGGAAAAGCAAAGGACAGAGTTTGATCGAAATTAAACATAATACTATCGGTACGATATGAGCATCAGGGGACCACGGGGCACAGCAGGGTTGGTTTCGAAACTTGACATCGGAGAGCCAAAAGGAAATCGAGAAAACGGCAGGGACGAATCGCATAATATGCGCACGGGGCCCTGCGCTAAGGCAGATATAAAATTTTATTATTTTAGTAAGAAATAAAAATGCCTTATTATACAAAATTATTCAATAATTATATATTTCTATTTATATTTTTAATAAATCATTGATTACAATTAGGGGAGAACGGAGTAATTCCGACCTACCTAAGCAAAATTAATTTTTGAGGTAGAGAATGTGATTTAATGAATTTGTACGTTATGCTTTTTTAAAGTGTATTGCATGTGTATATATTTATCGATATTATTAACACCTTGTTATAGGTCTATTATAGGATTATACCTCCATTAGTAAAAAATTGCAATTCTTCAGATTCTGTCAAAGTATGGGTAATTCCGACCCCAAAAGGTGTAATTCCGACCGCGTTTATTTTCAGCACAATTTCGTAGTGATTTATAGGTTTAATTTACATTTATTAATAATAAGTAAAGAAGATAATATTTTGCTATCACAATAACTTGTTTACGTACATAGATCACATACCTACTCTACATTGTTGGTGGGTCATTCCATTATATTTCACCCAAAGCCGTTGCGGCCTACTTTTTAACAACGTTAATACTTTACAGAAATTATATTTGATGCACTGCATATACATATCCGACAATGATTTTAAAAAAATGTTCATGATTACGACGTAAATTTAATTTGCAAGTTGAAACGCAACGCAAAAATGTCATTTTAGCAGGTGGAAACATTTAATAAAATAATACAGTAATACTAAGAGTGTTTGCCTATGAGCTTTCTTCAAATAGTTAAAATACTCTGGGCGCGGGTGCGGGTTCAGAATCCAAAATCCCCAACAAAAACCAAGTCGTTGCTTTGTTCATTCAAATTTATTTTTCCAGGCACTTGCACACGTATGTTTCCACGGCACAGCGATGGCTTCCCGAAAAAATGTCTCACGCACGTGGAGAGTGAGAAAGTGTTCACAAATCCACTTCACTAATTATTAAAATTAATAGCGATGATGACCGGGTTGCGCGATACAAATATTGCGAATTTCGCGTAATATAAATCGCGGTGAGCGCGTACAGAAAATTCGGTGCGGAAAAAGGCCAAAACGCGTCCGTTCTCGATCCGCGTGGCGAACGAAAGAAAAGAAAACGTCGGATGTCGCGATTTTCGAGGGACATCCGTCCGCGGAAAGCCGCGAATCGCCGCGATAGTGATAAGCACGAAATACCGATACGCGCGGATATTTAAATAATATTAAGCGATGCTATTTCATCGGTACATATACCTTACGCGTCGCATGGCAAAAAAAAGCCTCTTGAGGGCGCCCAAAGATAGTGCGACAAGTATGATTCGGACAGAGTTTTGGAGCGGACGCATAAGCAAACATACCGCCCGCCTTGCGATATTCAAATCGCAACAGACCGTAATACATGGATTTAATGCATTTTCTTAACTTAATCAGATACTGTAGGCTCGGTCGCGGTGTCGAGAGACGCAGGCAACAGTGCGAGCTTAGTAATTGGTCTCTTAAGGACTGTTTTTGCGGTTTTTATAGTCAATATCTGACAAAACCGTCTTCGCCTGGATGACACTCAACAATGCGAGCTAAGTCCCATTTCGCGGGAGGCAACTGGTCATTTCGCAACAGTACCAGTTGACCTTGAACAATTGACGGTGATGTTTTCTGCCACTTAGAGCGATGTTGGCAAGACGTGACATACTCCCGGGACCATCCCGACCAAAATCGCTCTAAAAGCTGCTAACACATTTTCCAGCGTGATGCGAGAATTAAACTAAAATCAACAGAGAGCGGAGCGGGAATGGAGAGAAGTGGACCGGCGATCAAGAAATGCGCAGGCGTTAATGCATCGAGACTGTCTGTGCAATCAGTTAACGGTGCGAGGGGCCTAGAATTCAGGCACGCCTCAATTCTGCACAACAAAGTCGCGAGCTCTTCATAAGTTGGCATGTGAACGCCAAGCACACGTCCGAGATGACGTTTGACGGAACGTACCCCAGCTTCCCACAACCCGCCGAAATGGGGTGCGTATGGAGGGATGAATTTCCAGTCCACGCCGTCTTCGGCCATGTGAACTCGAAGCTCGTCAGACTTCATTGCAGCGCGATATGCAGCACGCAGTTCTCGGTCGGCTCCAACAAAATTAGTACCGCAGTCGCTGTAAACACGCGTAGGCAGACCGCGACGCGCAGAAAACCGCTGGAACGCAGCTAAGAACGCAGGTGTAGAGTACGCGCACACCACCTCTAAATGGATCGCTCGGATCGCCATACACACTAAAACCGCAATATACGCGGGCTGTGAGTGGTGACCGCGACCGCCCGCCAAGCGCAGCTTGACGGGACCGGCGTAATCCGGGCCGCATTCTGCGAACGTCCGACTTGGTCGCGTGATTCGAGCCTTAGGTAACGAGCCCATGAGCTGTGACGGGACTTTGGCTAAATGACGTGCGCAAATAACGCAATTGGCGATTACAGACTTTACTTGTTTTCGGGCCTGAATGACCCAAACTTTGTTGTAACGCAATTGGCGATTACAGACTTTACTTGTTTTCGGGCCTGAATGACCCAAACTTTGTTGCGTAACGTCCCTAACGTTAAATTGATTCCGCCATGTAGGCACCGAGCGTGAGCTTGGAGGGCCAATAATTTTGTAACGTGACACGGAGGTAATATAATGGGGTGTTTTGCCGAATATGACAGGGCCGAGAGTGAAAGCCGTCCTCCCACTCGGAGCATTCCGTCCGAGTCCAAAAACGGGTTCAATCGGCGAAGTCTGCTGCGTTTTGACAGCTTCTGATCGGCTTTGAGACCCTTCGATCCGGTTTCATTCGCTTCGTTCGCGAATATGAGGGCGATCTCGGTGGCAAACGCGTTTGCTTGCAATATTATGAAAACTCGTGTCTCAACTCGATACAATTCATCTGAGAACGAAGAACTAGGGTCCATGGAAGTGATGTTGTCTCTCCATGCGGGTGATAAGCGCAAAATCTGGCGCAGACTTCGGAGCATCCGAGTCCAGGACGAGAAGCGTGCGAAAAATTCCCCAGAGTCATTTGGGGGAGCGGTAGAGTGGAGGACTTGAGCTCGTTGTTCCAGATCCGCCGTGGGATCGATCGGAGCAGAAGCGTTAGGCCATTTAGCGGATGGCAACCTAAGCCACGATGGGCCTTGCCACCAGAGCGTCGACTCCGACAGAGTGAGTGCGGAGATACCGCGAGAAGCCAAATCGGCTGGGTTGTGGGCACTGCAAACATGTCGCCATGGAACACCTGGCAGTAGCGTGTGGACTTCCGCTACTCGATTTGCTACAAAAGTCTTCCATTGAGAAGACGGCGAGTCGAGCCATGCTAGCACGATGGATGCGTCTGTCCACGTTTGGACGAGGCATCTGGCGAATTTCTCTGTCTCGCGGAGCTGAGCGAGCAATCTCGATAATAAGACTGCACCACACAACTCTAATCGGGGTGTTGTGAGCTGTTTTAGTGGCGCGACACGGGACTTTGCAAGCAAGAGCGATGTGTTTACGTGTCCTGTAATGTCAGTGACTCGCGTGTATACTACGGCAGCGTAAGCCTTAGATGATGCATCACAGAAACCGTGCAATTCGATTGTTGACTCGGTTTTGGTACCTATCCATAGAGGAATCGAGATCTTAGTCACGTGACTTAGATCTTCCTTGAAGCGATGCCTCGACTCCTGGAGGGTCTGCGGAAGCGGTGTGTCCCAATCAGACTGACATAGCCATAGTTGTTGCATAATGATCTTGGCGACAACGACAACTGGGGCCAGCCAACCTCACGGGTCAAATAACCGCGCTATAGTCGACAACACCGTTCGTTTCGTTACAGCGCTACAATCAGAAATGTTGACCGTAAATACGTACACATCATTAGCAGGTTGCCAATGTAATCCAAGGACCTTTATACTGTCGTCGATCTGCAGTGGCTTTCCGCATTCCAGCTCTACGTTAGTCGCGTCAATATCTGACAGTAAATCGTTATCATTGCTGATCCATTTCCGAAGGTGAAAGCCACCTCTGGAGAGTAATGCGATCAATTGGTCGCGCGTAGTGCGAGCTTCACTAGCTGTATCTGCTCCGAAGAGCGCGTCGTCGACAAAAAAGTCGTGCAACAACGTTGTTTTGCCTAATGGGAGCAAGTCACCTTCATCCTCAGTCAATTGTCTGAGGACGCGAAGTGCTAGATAAGGAGCGCTCGCCATCCCATACGTAACAGTCAGAAGCTGAAAAGACGTTACAGCGTCTTGCGGAGATCGACGCCACAGGATTCTCTGGAGATCGATATCACGAGGATCTACTCTAATTTGGCGGTACATCTTTTCGATGTCCGCCGCGTAAACAAAGCGATGCGTGCGCCATCTTGTATGGAGCAGAGAAAGGTCGGTCTGCAGCTTGGGACCGACGAATTGGCAGTCGTTTATGGACTTACCCGTGGAGGATAGGCTCGACGCATTAAAGACCACTCTCATCTTACTAGTGGTGCTCGTGGCCTTTATGACGGGATGATGGGGCAGATAGATCGCTCTAACGGGTGTAGGATCACTCGGCGCAACGCGCATGTGTCCTAGAGACTCGTACTCCTCCATAAATTGGACATACGCGATGCCGTCGGCTGGACTGCGGGTTAATCGTCGCTCGATGGCTTGAAGGCATTTTAAGGCTCGTTCTTGGGTCTCGCCTAGCGCGTTGTTCGGTGAGATTTTTAACGGAATGCGGACCGTGTAGCGGCCATCTGGGGACCTTGAATGCGTTTCGCAAAAATGCGTTCGCATTGCTCGTCGTCTTCGTCCGGAGCGCGTTGCTTGGGAATTTCTTCGATTTCCCAAAACCGAGAGAGATCGCGTTGCGGCTCGTCGTATGCATGCGCATGATGCATATGTATTTCGCGTGAGTGCTGCCTGGCGTTGCAGGAGTCAGTGGGTCCGAATAATACCCAACCGAACATCGTGTTAATTGCGACCGTTTCGTCGATGTTTCCGCGTCGAATGCCGTCGCGAAGCGTAAACGGATAAATATCCGCCCCGATAATTAAATGTACACAGGACTTGTCGGTGGGACTCCCATCGGCGAGCTCTAGATCGCGAATGTGGGCCCAATGTGCCACAGGATATTTGAATGCGGGTGTGTAGTTAGTTAAGGATTTCATAACTAGTGCGTTCGTTGACAGTGATACAGCACTGTCCTTAACGGGTCTAACAACGATAGATACTGATTGCGTTACCGGCTCTGATTCACTATGACCGATACCGCTCACAGAAACCGACGCAGAATGCAGCCTCGTGCGTAGTGCGTTCGCCGCTTCGCGCGTGATAAACGAGTGCGTTGCGCCCGGGTCAAGCAACGCGCGCAATTTTACAGCACGCTGGGCGTCCGATGAAACTATCACCCACGCAGTCGCTAGCACCACATGAGCAGGGAGTCGCGGCGTGCTTAAATGAGACTCTACAAGAGTAACGTGCGGATCAGAGACCGCTGCTTGCGAGGTGCCCGCGGCTGTGGGTTGACTGTCTGACGCTGACGATCTTGCCTCCAAATTCTGTGTGTGCAACAGAGAGTGATGCCGAGCGTTGCATACATTGCAAGATCGCTTACTTTTACATTTTGGCTTCATATGATATGAAGATAAACAATTAAAACATGCATGTTTCGATTTCACTAATTTCCAACGTTCCTCCACGGACAATTTAGGGAACTCTTTGCATGAAAAAAGTGCATGCGCAGCGTGGCACAAAAGGCATTTTTCGCCGGTACTAGCATTTGAGTGATGCACTTGAGCACGTGAGTTAGAGACTTTTGGCTTGCTCGATTTCGCTGGGATTGTACCAGCAGGTGACACTTTATCACGATTGACGGATGCGTCATATGATCGAATTTTTGATTGAATAAAAGTCGTGAGCGAATCTAACGTTACAAACTCATCAGTTTGCAGCGAAAAGTCCCAAGCCTCAAGCGTCACCTGATCAAGGCATTGCGAAATTATGTACACCGAAACGTCATCAGAAATTGGACGTCCTAATTTTTTGAGTGCGTTTAGAGATGATTGCGCATCATCTAAAAGTCTGCGCAGTTCTGTCGAAGAACCTGCATACGAGACTGGCTTTAATGAAAAGAATTGCGATAATAATACATGCAAACGACGCCGCTTATTTTCAAAACGCGTTTTTAGCAATGTCCACGCTGACTCGAAATTATCTGCGGTTAAACTAATATTTTTCAACATTTTTTCTGCGTCACCCGTGAGGTAAGACTTCAAATAATATAGGCGCGTAAAACTGTCGAAAGAATCGTCATCAATAAACATCGCAGTGAAATGGTCGCGAAATTCCGGCCAATCTAAAAACCCGCCCGAAAATTGCGGAAGTTTCAGCGACGGTACCTTTGATCGATGACCTTGATCCCTTGGAGTGGCGATGGTGTTGAGAGTTGCAGACTCTCGTGGCACTTGACTGTTGACAACTCTTGTCAGTCCAAAAACTGTGTCTAAATACACTTCTTCGGCGGTTGCTATGAAGTTCTCGGTGAAGTATGTGTTATTCTGGCACTTAGGAAGCTACTTAAGACTAATCAGCGTATCGTGCCGATCTAACATCTTAGCCCATTTGGAGGCGAGGAAGGTGAGGCGTGTAGATGCTCTTTCTGGCTCCAGATTTGCATCTTCCAACAATGCTGCAGCTCGCTGGATCGAGGCATATGTGTCTTGCTGCATTGACACCAGTGAAATGCAGTCATGATAATCCTTTGAGGACGAACGTGTCTTTCCGCACTCGTCAGGCATCGTTCTCTCATTTACTATTTGTATGCGATGTAGTCAATTGAGTTGCAAGTACGGCGTAATGGCGTAACTGTCAATACAGCACTTGTAGACAACGAACAGGTGCCTACGCCTTCGAAGCGTGAGAGTGAATGCGAAAGCAGCGTCCAATCAGCCGATTCGGAGGAGGAGCAATGAACCCAGAATGGCTCTTATTTGCTCGCGGAACGCAATAGTGCTGCGTTCACACTTGCGGATCCCAAAACACAATGAGATCGAAACGTTTGTATTGAGGCGCGTGTGTGCCCTCAATGCGTGTCTGTAAAGAATGGAGATCGCGCTATTCCGAAAACATACAGCGAAAATGGCTGATCGCGGAGATTCCGACGATAGCCGACGTGACACGAGAAGCGTCAATGCGACGAAAGAGAAAGGCTGATTTCGGAGGTGCTCCGAAGATAGGCGACGCAACCCGATATCCGGATGAATTGAAATTCGGATAAGTCGGACGACTGCCGACTAAATCCGAGCGGTATCGAACATGACAGAATCGAAGCACGCTATATGCGATGTACAATTTAATTTCTTAAAAAATCCCTTTTTTTTCTTTTATATACGCGCACAACACCAGTCACTATATGGCAAAATGATCCTTTTCACTTTTTTGTAGAACCTTGGATCCTGGCAGGATCGCCAAATGTTTGCCTATGAGCTTTCTTCAAATAGTTGAAATACTCTGGGCGCGGGTGCGGGTTCAGAATCCAAAATCCCCAACAAAAACCAAGTCGTTGCTTTGTTCATTCAAATTTATTTTTCCAGGCACTTGCACACGTATGTTTCCACGGCACAGCGATGGCTTGCCGAAAAAATGTCTCACGCACGTGGAGAGTGAGAAAGTGTACACAAATCCACTGCACTAATTATTAAAATTAATAGCGATGATGACCGGGTTGCGCGATACAAATATTGCGAATTTCGCGTAATATAAATCGCGGTGAGCGCGTACAGAAAATTCGGTGCGGAAAAAGGCCAAAACACGTCCGTTCTCGATCCGCGTGGCGAACGAAAGAAAAGAAAACGTCGGATGTCGCGATTTTCGAGGGACATCCGTCCGCGGAAAGCCGCGAATCGCCGCGATAGTGATAAGCACGAAATACCGATACGCGCGGATATTTAAATAATATTAAGCGATGCTATTTCATCGGTACATATACCTTACGCGTTGCATGGCAAAAAAAAAGCCTCTTGAGGGCGCCCAAAGATAGTGCGACAAGTATGATTCGGACCGAGTTTTGGAGCGGACGCATACGCAAACAAAGAGAATTAATTATTTCTTTTTTGATAATTATTCACAAATGTTTAAATTTATAATTTACTGTGTTTAAAAGGTAGAATTATTTAAATATGATTATTTAAGTCGATTTTAAATATCATATGAGAGCGGCGGTGGCTCAGTTGGTAGAGTATCGGCTTCGTAATCAGAAAACCCTGGTTCGATCCCGGCCTCTGCAATCTGTCATCGGGATACCTCTATATTTGTTTATAAGTGTCTAATAACGCCAAAGCTCGGGTGGTTCGGATTCCACCTTCATAAACGGTAGGTCCCGTCGCGATTTAGTCCCATTTGGGTTCACAAAAGTCGACGTAAAATAATATAAAAAAAAAAAAAATATCATATGTCAAATGTCAATTTTTCACACTTTTAATCTATATTTTTCTAGAAAGTGAATCAATAATTTTAAATTGATTGTTGCTTAGAATTAAGTACTTGTAATTTACTTACGTATAATCTATTGACTTTTTAAATTAACAGCAGGGAAATATAAAAATATTTACCTTTAACCTTGAATGATTTTTTTAATGATGTTTCAGGTTATAAAGCAAGTAGATTTTTGATTCGTATTCAAATCCTTTTGAATCGACAAGGCTCTCGCGGGCTAACTTCACTCTAATATTGTACTTGCTTTGTAACCTCAAACGTCATTAAAAAAATCATTATTTTGAAATCGTTCAATTTTGAAAAGTAGATTGTTCTCCACCACGAAACATGCAGGATAAATTAAGAGAAGGTGAAATTTAACTTTTAAACACAGGATGACAATTTTCCGTTTTTCTTGGAAGGAGGTATTTGTGTTTGAAATCGGCATAAATTCCGAATCATTCAAGGTTTAAGGTAAATATTTTTATATTTCCTTGCTGTTAATTTAAAAAGTCAATAGATTATATGTAAGTAAATTACAAGTACTTAATTCTAAGCAACAATTAATTTAAAATTATTGATTCACTTTCTAGAAAAATATAGATTAAAGGTGTGGAAAATTGACATTTGACACATCACATTTAAAATCGACTTAAATAATCATATATAAATAATTCTACCTTTTAAACGCAATAAATTATAAATTTAAACATTTGTGAATAATTATCAAAAAAGAAATAATTAATTCTCTTAGTATTACTGTATTATTTTATTAAATGTTTCCAACTGCCAAATGACATTTTTGTGGTGCATTTCAACTTTTAAATTAAATTTACGACGTAATCATGAACAATTTTTTAAAATCATTGTCGGGTATGTATTTGCAGGCCATTAATATCATTTCTGTAAAGTATTAACGTTTTTAAAAAATAGGCCGCAACGGCTTTGGGTGAAATATAATGGAATGACCCTGGTCAAAAATGAAAACGCAAATAGTCACTTTTAATATCGCACGAGAAAACAAGCGAAGCAAATTCAAATGTTGAGGTCGAAATGTAGAAAGAAAAAAAAATCAACACATTTGTGATACATTATATACAATGTATACATAATATTGCATAATACGGTTGTGATAAAAAGTAAACGAAAATAAACTCGAAAAAGGACGGTTGCAATTGCCCCGTACATTAGGGGTCGGAATTACCCTGCACGTTCGTTATTTAAAAAAATACACGCACTTAAAAACACACTCTCATCTCACAAAAAACCAAATTGATTTAATTAAATATAAGGTTAAGGCTTTCTAAATTACTTACGTTTGATTTGTTTGCACAATAATTTCAAACTATATTTACGTATTTATAATACTGCAATTTATAAATTAGCGCAGTAAGAAACAATAACATCACTGCCACATGGTTCAATGCAAAGTAAATAAACAACTACCGCAATCAAAATCGTTGTACTCATCAGTGTTTTCACAAAATTTCAATAACATTACGGGATGTCATATTGTAAGCGAGATATTACGGGGGGTCGGAATTATCCGACCTGTGGTAATTACTCCGTTCTCCCCTATTATTGCTGAACAGTAATTATTTAAATTTATCAAACTTGTGTAATTTTTAATATTACACATTCATTTTTTAGTCGTAATTTTAGATTAATAATTTTTTTTTTATTTCATTATTTATATAAAAAAACAAGTAAATAGGTCCTTAATTCTTGTTTGTTTAATTAGTTAGTTAGTTAGTTAGTTAGTTTATTAATACTCTCATAAATAGGGGGATACATAGCCCATTGAATGGGAGTTCCGAAAAATAGCGAGTACAATATACGGCGTATTTAGTGTGCAGGTATATGAATATATATATAAAAAAAGAAACGCAAAATACAGATTCAGTCACCCAAGAGAAATGCTCTCCTGCAAAGGGTCGCTTTGACAAAATTATATAGGACAGACGCAGAATGGGTGTCATTACTACACAGTAGTGAACATGATAAACCCGTTGAGTGCGATGGGCGCAGATTTAAGTTACGAGCAAAATGTGCTCTCGTAGGCGCAAGTAGTAGACACTCTGCTAATATATGAAGCAGCGTTTCGCGAGCATTATAATTGCAAAGAGTACATAGTGTAGTCGGATTATAGAGGTAGCGCTGACCCGCAATTGCGCTGACCTGCAAAAAAGAGCGCGAGTAAAGTGTTGCTAATCGTAGTTGCAACCTGACTTTTAGGTAGTGAAGGGGCAGGCGAGGAGGATACAAAGAGTAAGCAGAGTCCGCAGGAAGACGGAAGATGGGCAATTGAACAGAGTCGGAAGTAGGTTCTCAAATACGCCTTCCTGCAAGCCTCGGCCAACCCCGCAACCGCAGACGGCCCCGTGTGTTCCCAAAAATCGGCATTGAAGTTGTTCCATAGCTCGCTCGCCCCTGCACTGTCAAGGATCGCCTTCAGCTGGACGGACTAGTTGAAGGTTGCGTCCGGAGAGGCAGTAGCGGACAAATCAGTAATATTTTGGGCAGTCTGTGATCCGGCAAACTGAGAGTTTTAGTCACCCATTTGATTGCTCTAGAGCAAACTTCTACCGATATAGGCGAGATACTAAGTTCCAGGCAGACAAGATAGGCCGGGGTGTTCCTCGGCAGGCAGAAAAGTTTCTTAAAGAATCCAATCTGTACGGATTCCAGACTATCCAAATATCTTAAAGCCCAACATGGTGCCGCATATAAGAGGACGGACATTATCATCGCATAGTACAGAGTGAAAAACGCTTTCCATGCTTCCATTTTTGCCGAGATAACTAGCGACGTAACCGCGGTGTTGGTTCTCATTACGGCATCCTCCGTGGCGAGGAGGCCCCGCGCAGAGGAGGAGAATAGCACACACAGGTACCGATAGCTGGACACGACTTCAACCGGACTATCTCTATAGTAAAACGATCTGGAATGTGAATCCAATTGGCCGGCCCTTCTAAAACATATTATCTCCAATATTAACTGTAAGTAGATGCTGTAATATCTTTCCAATATTAACTGTAAGTAGATGCTGCAAACAGTATTCCGAAAGTAGAGCTAACTTTCTACGAAGGTCCGCGGGAGAGTACGCAAAGATAGTTAGGTCGTCAGCGTAGAGCAACATCACCAGGTCCAGAGTGAGCGAAATATCCACTCCACGCGCGCCCCTCGCACGGAAGAACGCCACAATATCGGACAGATATAATATAAAAAGCAGGGGACTGAGGATTTCTCCTTGGAGTACCCCTCTGGTTACCTTAAAATCGGACGTCGCAGAGTTACCCGCTTGTAACCGCACCGAAGCCGACTGGTAAAGAGCGGCGAGGACTCTTACAAATTTCGCGCTTACGCCGAATCCGAAGAGCTTCCGCCAGAGAAGTGCGTGGGGGACTGAATCAGAGGCACTTTTGAAGTCCACAAAAAGTCCAAATATTTTTGACTTGGGGCGTCTAAGCATGATCTGAATAGTAGCGAGGAGCGAGAAGATGCAATCCTCTGTGCTCCTCCCAGATCGAAACCCGAACTGCTCCTCTGGTAGCAGATCTCTTGCGGAAGCCCATTCAGACAGGCGTTTACATAAGATCTGGGAAAAAATTTTGGACAAAGCGTTGGTAATTGCGATTAATCTGTAATTTCTTGGGTCATCTCGCGCGCCTTGTTTAAAAAGCGGAAATAATAAAGCCTGGGCCCAGCCCGCAGGAAACGTCTCTGCCGAAAAAATTCTGTTCAAAAGTTGAAGAAGACGGGAAAGCCATGTATCGTCTAAAAGTTTAAAGAGTTCGGCGGGTAACTCGTCGGGACCGACGGCTTTTCCCCCCTTCAACACCTTAATACTATCCTTAAACTCCGACAGGGTAAGCGGGGAGTCCAGGCTGGGGTCGAATGTGCCATAGAACGTCTCTGTAAAGTAATCTTCTCGGAAAAAAATCTCCGAGAAGTATGCACCCCAGGCCTCCCCAGAGACCCGCACACCCGGGACGGGCTTTTTCCGGAATTGACGACACGCTTTCCAAAAGTCCGCTTAATTCCGGACCGCCTCGAACCTATCCGAAATTATAGAAACATAACGATGTTTTTTCCGTTTCAGTGTATCCATGTAAACTCTTTTCGCGGAATTAAAAGCAAGCGTCGAGTTTGCGCTGTATGCGTTTCTACGCATCTGGTGTAGAGAACGGCAGAAAACACACCTTGCAGAGGCGCATTCCCCGTCAAACCAGGCCTTCGATCTACCAAAATACTCCCGCGCATTACACGAAACGGTTCGCAAAACTATGCCTGCACTTATCACTGCTGCGCGAATGGTTTCGACAAAACGCTCATAAGCAATATCTACAGTCTCTGATTCCTCCGATGGAGAGGCAATCAAAGAACGACTTAAAACATTTTGAAAGTCACGCACCCCGTCATTCGACAATGAATATCTTACTTTTACACGGCGTTCTGGCTGAGCAGTGATTATGACGCGAGCAGAATTCGCGGAATACAAAAAAAGTGATAAAATTATCGGAAGATGATCCGACCCGTGAAGGTCAGTATCCATTTGAAGGTCAGCAACAAAAGCCAAGTGTGGGGCAGAAACCCATATAAGATCGACGACGCTGAATCCTCTCTGTCCGAGGAAAGTAAAATGTGCTGGGATGTCACCAGGGCAACGTCCGTTTAAAAGTACAAATTTATTTAATTGCATAAACTCGGATAAGAGAGAACCGCGACTAGTACAAAGTTCATCATGTGATCTCCGCGACTTGTATAGTGACGTGCCTTCGAAAATTTGCCCAAAATCATTGTCAGAATCCGACGGGCCGACCCTACAGTTAAAGTCACCGCCCAATACAACAATACATTCTGGATACCGGGCATTCAGGGAATCAACTACCGTTTGGAGAGACAGAAGCTGAGAAGTTAAATCAGAGTTGGGTGGAAAATAAAAAGAGCCGGTTATTATGTTAATTGGTAGGGTATTAAGGAGGCAAAAATCCAGTTGGGAGAGCTATCGAGTACAGAGCAGGAAAAATCTGGGTGAATTACGGAAAGGAGGCCCCCACTACAGCGGCCGAAGTTGCTAAAACGGGTGGCTGGGGAGGATACAATCGAGTGCCCGGGAGCCAGCTGTTCGAAATCGGCGTCACGATCTAACCACGTTTCCGAGAAGTTCATAATTTTAAAAGGCGACCAAAATACATTATTTTTTAAATTATAAAATCCACGGGCATTCCAAAAAGTAATCTTTAATAAATCAACCGGTCTCTTAAAACTCTCAGCGGCGCGTAAAAAAGTAGTGCTAGTTGACAGCGTGGTGAGACATCTCTGAGAATGACGGGGGGAGATCAAAAATTCTGAGCGGGGGATGGTTGTAAGCAGTCCGTAACCATTTCCTCCTGGGACGAAGTAAAACGATGGGCCAAAGGGGCAGATCCTCCAGCGCTATTTGACGTGCGAGTTGCCAAGAAAGATTTTTTTTTCGCATGAAGGGCCGTCGCAAATAGTTGTGAAGTCTTGGTCTACTTCCGACCACTTTCGCCACACGTTATCTACGGCGATCAGATTGCCCTTTTGTTTAAAAGACGCACCCTTGGCACCAGCGGCACGGCGCGCTTCCCTGGCCTTGAAAGCGATAAAACGTTCCTTGTCGGAGTAGTCCGCGTTTATAAAAACCGTCGTATTTTTAAGGGCGACTTTCTTTGACGATAGGATCGGGAATTTTTCCTCTTCCAAAGATAACTCTGCTAAGATGGCCAGAGGATGAGTCCGGATTGTTCTCGCCGAAACTACAGAACCCGACAAAGAAAATTTGGCGGCTAAAAAGTTTTGAACTTCAGTCTTCATGGGAGCTGGGCCAGGTTGAAATCCAGTTAAAATGATATTTTTCCTTTTCAACATTTTTTCTTGTGTCTCCAGCTTGGCAGCCATCGTTTTAATTAATTGCCCCTGCGAAGTAATTTTCTCCTCATGTGAGGTAATTTTTTTCTGAAGCTCTACAATGTGTGAGGAGAAATCGGCGCGCATATCATCAATTGCGGTCTGAATCGCCGCGATATCCTTAGAGCATTGGTCAATGCCGGGTTGCAATGCCTTAGAAACATTGGTCGCAGCGTTCTTCTCAGATTCTCTGATTTCCGCCAACAAAGATTTTTGCAGAAAATCCAAGCTGGCTTGCGTGATTTGAACAGGTTCCATGGTTTGTGCTGGAACAGCTGAAGAATCTACCGAAGAAGACGAAAACTTGCGACGTCTTGGAACGTGTGGAGAAATCGAAACGTCGCCGACTGACAGGCTGTCGCGCTTACGTTTCGAAAAACCAAAGTCCTCAAGAGAGCTACAGCTGTTTGTTCTATACGAAAGCCACTTAGAAGCAGTAGAAGGGCGACCTGGTAGGATCGGGGGTCTTAGCAGCGGTAGGGACTGCTCCTCCTTTCCGCCAATGCAAGGGCTGCCGGGCGTGCCAAGTAGTTGCGGCTGATTAGAGGACACGTTTTCGTCCGACATGTGCCGAAGTCACTATAGGCCGAGAGATGCTGCCGCCTCGTAGCAGACTTAAGAGTGAGTGATAAACAAGGACAAGACACGAACGAAGACGAAGACAGCGCTTGAGGTGCGTGCGCAAGGCGACGACTAGAGCGCGCGACTATGTATGTGGAGCGCCCTGAGTAAGTGGTGGGCCACACACATGGAAAGCACAAACACACCGATATGCAAGCAAATCACATCCAAGAGGCAAGGGGCATCCGAAAAGAATTCCACAACTATGTAATATTGACAGCACTATTTAGATTACTGATGCAAAACGCGTAAGATCCTCTTGGTTAAAAGATAATTAAAGTCAAAAAACAGCCTCGGTGTGGACGATAAGTCGATCCTGCGAGAGGTAGGGCATCAGTTTCAGGCGCAATGCACTTACATAAAGTTGACAGTTCATAGAAGTGTTCTGTTCATTGGCTCGCCGCAACTATTTCAAATCCTGTCACGTAATCAACAGAGCCGGTGAGCAAACTGCGGAGCAACTCACGTTTCGGAAATTTTCGATGAACTTAAAAGTTTGCGATTGCACCGAAGTGATGACTCGGACACTCAAAATCTCTCTGTAGATACAATCCGAGCCTCTCCGGGGACATGTCACTGCAAATTCAACTCCCAAAAAAGAGATTTAGACGGTTTAACTTAATCGTAAATGCGGAGCGAAGAAAAGCACGTCTGTACGACTTTACCGTCACTATTAGCGTTTGTTTATTTATTATAATATTAATAGCACTTAATTATTTAATTTTATAAAATTAAATTACGCTTCAATTCATTATATTTTTCAATAAAAAAAATATTGAAAATTACGAAAATTATGCGAAATTAACAATCGTAAAACACAACTTAATACATGTGTACAATGTCAATTGCGATTTTAACTAACAACATAAATATATGCTTGAAATTATTAATATCTTAATTATTATCAGATTAATGTTATGAACGTGATGTAAATTCGTGATCAAACATTTTAATTTTATTTATGTTATATATTTACACTTTTCGTAATTAAATATTTACATAGTCATTATTGAAAATATCCCATCCACTGAACTTATTTCAATTATTTTATATATTTTTATCGGTTACAGTTAAAAGTAAAGTGCAAAAGTCTCTAAATTAGCATTATTTCCGATTCTATTAATTATTCAATGAATACTTATTAACGGATGTAAATATCCGATAATATAGATATGCAAACGTTTTCTTTCTGAAAAAAAAAATTTCATTTTCTCTTTTTGCCGTTTTTCTTAGTACTTATATCCAATAAATTGGTTAATTTGATTTTGGCACTAAAATTGTACCACGGTTGAGCGGTTACATCGTTGGACATCGTAGTTCAAACCCCGAAGGATCGCGTCTTCGTCGGAGATTTTTTTAATGTAATTTATATAGTGATTTTTTTAAAATTTTATCTACTGGACGTATCTTAATTATTTTACTTTTTTTAACGATTACAGTGAGAAGTGAGATATCCAAAATTTTAGGGCAAAAATAATATTGTTGGTTTCCATTTCCATTATTTATTCGATTCAATATTATTAATGAATATAAATATCGTATATTATATGTAGACCAAAGTTGATTGAAAGAAAAGCGCTATGCACAATATAATGTAATTAAACAGAATATTATTAGTGATAATATGTGTTTATTTGCGATCACCAAGGTGATTACAAAACCTCCCGAAAATTACACTCTTTACACGGTTTACAAATTACAAATGTAACGAATTCTTATTTTTTATTTGCTTACACTTTACTTCCTATATATTGTAACACGGTAAACAGCGTGTTAGTGTGCGTGAGTGTACGCAAGTATGAGGGTCCGCGGAAATCGCGAAAAGCGCACGTCTGCTCCACGGGCAATTCCGAAGAAGCGACCGGTATTTAATTCTAATGCGCGAAAGCGACTTATAAAATTGAATTTTATAACGCTTAATTTTATAAGGACACTTTTAACACTGTGATTTTTATTACAATGATGACTACATTCAACCGAACTGAATTCGTTTGCAACCACACCCGTTATAACTTCCGAGCTGAAGCCCGGGAACCGAACTTCTTGGCCGACCGGCTCAATATCTGAACAATTCGAACAATCGTTCGAATTGACCGCGGAGAGGGGCTAGGTTCTTAAAAAAAAGGTTACTCGATATCTATATGAAATGACAAAGGTTTATTAACAAGAAAAATATAAAATATACTTTGATGGACAATTAATATCTTCGCGAAACGATCGGAATCTAAATCTAATTTCTGCGATTCCGCGCGGACCGTTATTTACCGGTCACTTTAAAAAAGAACAATTTCGGAATCGGAATAACTTCCTTATCGCGAAGGTATCTTGGCGAACGTCGCGCTTCGAAAAACGGCGCGAACTCCTTCGATACGGTTTTCCAAAAATCCGGAAAACCCTTTCGAAACGGATCTCGCAGAGTAAATAAATGCTTACTTACAATAATCAGGCTACAGCCTCCTACACGATTTCGATACTGGTCAGGCGTCAGCCTCCGGTATTCCTTGTACCAATCGGGATGTTTCTCCCAACTAAACTTTATCTTGGCGATCCTGGAACGTGCGCACACACTTCGACCGACCTTATTATAATTTTCAATTAGAGACCACGACGGCTCGGACACGTCTGCTGCTAGACTCAGACAGACTTTTCGGCGGGTCGAGTGCCGTGCCGCGGATCAACTAGTGATAGGACATGATGCCCCATCAATCAACATTCGATAGTACAAGGTTACCTGTCTTTTCTTAACATTCGGCACTTATGCGTGCTCTCTTTTTCTCTTTCCCGCTTCGCGCGATCGCTACCATTTCGTCGCAACGTTCGCCAATTTCATCCTTGTCTCTACCACCTGAAACATAAAAGTCGCTTTCGCGCATTAGAATTAAATACCGGTCGCTTCTTCGGAATTGCCCGTGGAGCAGACGTGCGCTTTTCGCGATTTCCGAGGACCCTCATACTGGCTTGGTCCACTATCGGGAAGTTTTAAGATAGACTTCGGTGGAGCTTCTATTGGAGGGCCCAAACGTGGTCTTCCTCGTGGTCTAGGAACTACCGTTACTTCTCGCGTCTGGGTTTTTCCCCTCAGTATGTTTCCACGAACTTCGATCGGTGTATTCTTTCTCGGTCGACCGCGTTTCCATTTTCCAACAACCGGTTCCGGTTCCGCATCTACGTGTTCCTGAACTCGCGTTACCTCGCTATTCTCGCTTACCTTTTCTTCTGGGGTGTGTTCCCTACGCACCGACCTAACCGGAGCTTTTCTACGGACATCCTCGTCAGTCATCTCGCGAATCTCATCGGGATCCGGCATTAGCGTTGGTCTCTTTGTCGTATCCTGAACGTCTTCATGATACGCTTTAAGATCCTTCGCATGCCATGGTCCGACGGATTTCCCTGATAACGTCTCGAGCTCATACATATTTGATCCGCTTATCGCTTTCACGACATATGGTCCTACATATTTCGGTGCTAACTTCGCGGCTATATGTGTACGGACGATAGAACCTTATTCTTTTTGAGAACCCTATCCCCGAACCCATACCGAACATCACGATGACGTTTGTCATAATAACGAGCTTGTCGATCGCTTGCCTCTTCTGCCGATTTCTGCGTCGAATCATACAGTTCTCGCAATTTTTCCATCCGAGCTTTCCAACTCTCTACTTCGGAGTTTTCCCAACGCGTATCTCCTTCCACTGCTCTGCGCACGGTTCTAGGCGGGCGCGGCTCCCTGCCAAAATTTAGAAATGCCGGACTCACCTTTGTCGAACTATGCACGGCCGTATTAATCGCGAACTGAAATTCTCCGAGGTGTTGGTCCCACTCGCGATGATCTTTCTCTATAAACGAAACTACCATCGTTTTTACACCTCTATTTAACCTTCCGACCGGGTTTACTTGTGCATGATACGGAGGAATCTTTGACGGTTCTATTCCATGCGACAACAAATACTCAATATATATGTCGCTTCGAAACGCAGGTCCATTATCCGACAATAAAACATCCGGAGTTCCCCACCGCCACATAACGAACTTGTCGAGCGCTGCGAAGATTGCTTTACCCGTTGCCCTACGGAGTGGTATGATCTCAACCCATCGCGTAAACAGATCTTCGATTACTAATACGAATTCGTACCCCTGTTTACTTTTTGGAAATGATCCCATGCAATCCGCCGCTATCATCGACCATGGCTCACTTAGAATGCGACGTCCCATTAAACCTGCCGGCAGTGCTTGATCAACTTTACACTGCTGACAAACTCGACACGTCTTTACGCATTGGGCGATGTCACGATACATCCCGGGCCAATAATATTCCCTAGCAACCCGAGCGTACGTTTTCTCACCTCCCTGATGTCCTGTACGCGGTACGGCATGATTTTCTTCAAATGCCGCCTTCCGTTATTCTATCGCAAGAACTAACTTCCATGCGTCCCGATCTTCCATAATCCCATCGATTTGCGGATTCACTCGATAGTAATATAACCGACCGTCGGATATTTTACACCCAACGTATCTGCGTGGATAATCATTCACGTCTTTCAGTCGTTTCCTGTACCACGAATCTGTAATATCTTCCGGTATCTCGAATTCTTCTCCAGCAAAAGCTAAACAACGGTCTTCGTACATTCGAGACAGAGCATCTGGGACATGATGTAGCGCTCCCTTCCGATGTTCAATCGTGAAGTCATAATCCATCATATCTAGAGCCCACCTGGCTAACCGACCAGTAGGATTTCGCAGTGTTTGCAACCACTGCAAGCTACTGTGGTCAGTTATCACGGTAAAATTATAACCTTCCAGATACGCTCGAAATGTATGCAAAGCCCACAGGACAGCTAAACATTCCTGCTCGGTCACTGAATACTTGCGTTCAGCATCAGTCAAAGTTCGACTCGCGTACACGATAACCCTTTCTTTTCCATCGAGTTTTTGCGTCAATACCGCACCGATTCCAAAACTACTTGCATCAGTCTGCACAACAAACGGTTGACTAAAATCTGGACATGCCAAGATAGGAGGAGATATCAGAGCTTTTTTAATGTCTTCAAAAGCTCTAACTTGATCCTCGTCCCACTTCCAGCGGGTGTCTTTCTTCAGCAATCTTGTCATCGGTTCAACACGTTTCGCGAAGCCTTCCACAAATCGCCTGTACCACGACGCCATTCCTAAAAATCGTCGCAACTGCTTCAACGTACGCGGCGTCGGATACTTTATGATCGGTGCAACTTTATTCAAATCTGCCGATAACCCGTTACCACCTATTCTATATCCGAGGTACTGAACCTCATCGCAACAAAATTCGCACTTCTCCGGATTAATCGTTAATCCGGCTCCCAAGACCTTTTCGATTATCTTTCGGAGCCATTCCAGATGCGATTCAAAAGTTTCATTCACGACAATTATGTCGTCCAAATACGCGAACGCATGTGGCTCCATTTCCGGACCAATCACGCTGTCGATTAATCTCTGAAACGTTGCGGGCGCACCTGTTAATCCGAACGGCATACGCGTGAATTGAAAAAGTCCGCGACCCGGTGCCGTAAATGCCGTAATTTTCTTGCTTTCCTCGGCCATCGGTATCTGATGATACGCATGGCGGAGGTCAATCTTGAAAATATACTTTGCTTGACGTAATTTTGTCAATATCGCATTCATATACGGGAGCGGATACGCATCTTTCCTTGATAACGCGTTCACTTTCCGATAATCTACACAAAATCGGTATTCGCCGCTCGATTTCTTTACCATCACAATTGGACTGGACCAGGCGCTCTTCGACGGCTCAATTATTCCGTCTTTCAGCATCTTATCGATCTCAGATTTATATGCTCTCCGACCTTCGGTGATACCATATAATACCGCTGCTTGACTGGTACAGCGCCTTGCACATCAATTTCGTGCGTCACCAAATCAGTTTTTCCGATCCGTGGCATATCTTTCGGAATCGTTTCATCCAGGACCTGCTTAATCCGCATCCTTTCATTTCCGGATAATTCCGCAAGTCCACAACACGATTCCTCAGTGTTTCTGGAAACGAGTCTTCCTATTTCTTGTGCGAATTCTCGATGTACCATCGATCCGTACGTCGTGTTCTCGGATAAAATCCATCCCTAGGATACAATCGATAGCTAGTACTATACATTTCATTGGAATTCGAATTTCTGAGCGAACCTTCACAAGTTTATCATTAGCTAGTCTAACTGATATACTTCCAGTATTTGCTCTCGTCACGACGTTCTCTTTTTCTATTCTGTCCCCTTACGGTCCAATGAATGACGACGAAGATCCTGTATCAATCAGTGCTTTATATTTTCGCATACCTATCTCGACCATCATAAACGGACGATTATCCAACTCAAATTCATTCATTTCGGTTGCCGCTAGATCTAACCTTCTTTCTGTCGTGTCTCCCGATAGTTTCCATTTTCCATTGCTTCCATCGATTTGTATTCCGAACAAAATGATCGCGTCGATGCCTAAAATGCAATCCACAGATAAGTCTGGAAACTCATTTAACTCTACCAGTTGCTTTTCCGAGCCTACTCTGATCGGTACAATTATCGAACATGTCATCTGGGTCACTTGGCCATCCGCAAGTGCAATCGTCCGCGAATCTTGGTTGTGAGACAACACTCCCAATCGCTCGACAGCTTCTTTGCATCGGGATCCAATAAATGATCGCGATGACCCAGTATCGATTAATGCTCGCACGATAATTCCGTGCATATCTATCTTGATGAAGGGTCTAGTTTGATCTACCCTATCCGACACTGAATCGCATCGAATCATCTATTCATTCGATTGAGGCTCATTCTTATCCGTGGGGTAAACGTATGCCTCTTCTGACGCTCCCCTATTTAGTTTTCAAACTTCTCCGGATCGTTCCTATCGCGTCGTATACGCGGCGTGTCTATACTATTCAAGGCGTTATTATTGTCGATCCTATTTTCCTGAATCGACCGATTTCTTTGCGGCGTTACTTCATTAGTTGAATTTTCCCGACGCCAACATTCAGATTTCCGATGTCCGACTTTATTGCGAAAATAGCAACGACCTTTAAATTGCGTCACTACCAGTCTGTACGGACTACTATTTTCCGACGGTGTCCGATTCTGCGATCGATTTCGTTCCCAATTATTATTCGACCGATTCCATCCGCCTCGTTCGGTACTCCGTCCGCGCCGATACGGTGACTCGCCCTGGTTACGGTCTTTTAAAATTTCAGTTATCTCTTTCCCTAGAAACGAGACGAGCTGTTCAACCGTCGCGCCATCTATCGCTGCGCAATTGTCTGGCGATCTACCTCGACGCTGTCCACTATAGGCGGTGTCTCGCAAAATTGTATCTCGGGGGGAAGGGGAGGTACATACCGACTACTCGCATATGCACTCTCTCGACTCTTCTCCAATTCGGTAAAATGATCGTAAGATCTTATCTCTTCTCGTCGGATGTGCTCTTTCATATCCGGTCTCAAATTACGATACGCGATATCAATCCGTTCACTTGCGGCCATTTCCGGTCACATTTTCTTAAAAATGCCTCGCACATAAATCAAATACACATTTACGCGTTCGTCTGGTCCTTGCGTACGCGATTCTGCCTCAAGACGCAATCTATTTTGAAACTGCGTATCGCCAAATAACAAACGCAATTCGTCTTCGACTTCAGTCCACGTCGTCCAATTTTGTGAACTGGACTCGTAACCTACTCGAGCTATCCCTCTCAACAGAAGCGGGAGAGCCTGCACCATCTCTTGATCCGAGATGGTGGCATATCTCCGACATTCCTGTAATCGTGACAGAAAACTCTCAATACCTTGAGGATCATCCGGTCCTTCATATTTCAAGTCCCAACGCTCGATAATTCGGCCAATATCACGCAATCTATTTTCTTGTACTCGCGTGTCTTTGTGCGGCGTATGCTCTCGAATTCTACGCGGAATTGCATCTCTTGCGGTCCATTCGATAGGCGATGCAGAGCCTTCCGGCCGAAACTCTCTTATCGGATCACTCGACCTCACCTCATCCTCGAACGGTGCATTATTACTTCCACGCTCGGTCCTTACCGGATTCAAAACTTTCGATAAATCATTTAACGCATCCGGATCTACTAAATATTCGATCCTATCGATCATAATTATTACCGGTTCTTTTCTATTTTTACGCGTTGGTCCCCGTTTTATCTCACGCGGACCCTCATTATTTTCTAACGCAGCATCGATACGCGTTGAAGAACCTTGCGCATCACCTACATGCATATTACTCGGACTTATTATTTCGATCGGGCAAGGACGTTGGCGTTCTGCTCGAATCGTTCGGAGACACTCAACGACATCCGTCCCCTCGTCAAGATGGATCAATCGACTATTATCCGTTGACGGATTCCACGACGCTTCTTCTCCGATCGCACGACGAAATGCCCGATGCAACCTTTCACGACGCACATAAGCGGTTCCCGTGATACTAATTTCCAATCGCTCTAATGCATGTTGCACCTCGCTATCCGTCGCGTTAAAAATTCACGCGGTCAATTAACGCGTTCCTGATCGCACGCTTCCGTCATATCGGTCATTATAAATTTTGTTTATTTAATAAATTATTGAATTTGAAAAATTTTTTAAATGACATAAATTATCTTCCTAAAATAAATAAATAAAAATAAATAAAAAAAATAATAACATTCAAATTCTCAATAAAAAAAATAATCATATGTCTCGTAATCTTCAAAAATATTTCACTAAATTGTGTTTAAATGGTTCTATCATGTCCCAAATAAACCAACTGATAAATCAGCGTCAGAATTTGTTTAAATTTCAATCTAAAATCCGAGCTACTACGCACGCATCCAAATTGCTTATTTCTTCGCGCACCCAGACTATATATTTCCCCGAGCCTAACTGTCGTGCGCCTCGACCGTACCTCACTCTCTCGTGGTCTCGTTCCGTCTGTGCTCCCGAGTACCCCTTCTCTCGAGCGATTCCCTACTCCGCGCGTATCCCTTTCTCTGTCGCGCGCGATCTCTCACTCTCCGAGTCTCACGCACTTTCGGTCACATCCGGATCTACCCGACGTTCAAAATGCAGCGTACCCGTGCACTGACATTCCTTCTCACTTCGAAACGCGTGTTCTCTCTTACACACATAAACACTCTCGATTGTTTTGTTTATGTTACGCCTTTCGAATCGAAAAACCAATCTGCCTAAAAGAAAGAATATTAGACATACATATATGACATTTTAAATATGAAAACGAGACTTTTGAAACGAATGACAGTTATGGAGTTTGAACTGAACTTTTTCAAATTTTTCCAAACCGAACCCACTCCACACGTTTTTCGGCCCTTCACGTTGTGGCGCCAATTTTATAACGGTTAATTTTATAAGGACACCTTTAACACTGTGATTTTTATTACAACGATGACTACATCCATCTGAACTGAATTCGGTTGCAACCACACCCGTTAAAACTTCCGAGCTGAAGCCCGGGAACCGAACTTCTTGGCCGACCGGCTCAATATCTGAACAATTCGAACAATCGTTCGAATTGACCGCGGAGAGGGGCTGGGTTCTTAAAAAAAAGGTTACTCGATATCTATATGAAATGACAAAGGTTTATTAACAAGAAAAATATAAAATATACTTTGATGGACAATTAATATCTTCGCGAAACGATCGGAATCTAAATCTAATTTCTGCGATTCCGCGCGGACCGTTATTTACCGGTCACTTCAAAAAAGAACAATTTCGGAATCGGAATAACTTCCTTATCGCGGAGGTATCTTGGCGAACGTCGCGCTTCGAAAAACGGCGCGATCTCCTTCGATACGGTTTTCCAAAAATCCGGAAAACCCTTTCGAAACGGATCTCGCAGAGTAAATAAATGCTTACTTACAATAATCAGGCTACAGCCTCCTACACGATTTCGATACTGGTCAGGCGTCAGCCTCCGGTATTCCTTGTACCAATCGGGATGTTTCTCCCAACTAAACTTTATCTTGGCGATCCTGGAACGTGCGCACACACTTCGACCGACCTTATTATAATTTTCAATTAGAGACCACGACGGCTCGGACACGTCTGCTGCTAGACTAAGACAGACTTTTCGGCGGGTCGAGTGCCGTGCCGCGGATCAACTAGTGATAGGACATGATGCCCCATCAATCAACATTCGATAGTACAAGGTTACCTGTCTTTTCTTAACATTCGGCACTTATGCGTGCTCTCTTTTTCTCTTTCCCGCTTCGCGCGATCGCTACCATTTCGTCACAACGTTCGCCAATTTCATCCTTGTCTCTCCCACCTGAAACTTATAAGTCGCTTTCGCGCATTAGAATTAAATACCGGTCGCTTCTTCGGAATTGCCCGTGGAGCAGACGTGCGCTTTTCGCGATTTCCGCGGACCCTCATACTTGCGTACACTCACGCACACTAACACGCTATTTGCCGTGTTACAATATTAGTAGAAGCAACAGAAATAACGCACGTTTACCATTGCACATAATGTTCTTGTGAATAATGTAAACTATCAAACTTTGTAATTCTAAGAATAAAAATTAATTTAATTGTTAAACGATATTGTAGACATTTATCTGAAAAGGGTGTGATAAAGTACCTGGGTCCGTTGCGATTAGAATCAAGTCAGTAGACTGGATACGCGTGATTGTTTCAAAGTTAAAACAATTAAAATACGTTCAGTAGGTAGGGCATTTATAATAGGTAATCATATGTAAATTGAATAAAAAAAAAAAATTTTCCCGACGAAGATTCGAATTTCAAAATTTTGACTTACAAGTTCAACGCTGTAACCACTCAACCACCGTACAATTGTTTTTTAAATAACGGGTAACCGCAAAAAAGTTTTCATATAACGACATTTATTTTTTTACTTGCCGATAAAAGAGGAAATAACCGCAATATGATTAAAAGATTATTTAAAGAGAATATTCGAAAGGGATGTAAAATAGGGTGTTCAATCAATTAATTTCTAGAAAGACTACTTTTCACAACACTCTATTTAAAAAAAAAAAGAAATGGTTAATAATTTTGTTTACACAGCTATTTTATGTATTAACAAACAATTTCATTACAAAAACATTAAAGAAATAATACGTATCTTGATTAACAATGATTACCCCATTTCGTTCATTAATAATCACATTAAAAATAGACTACAAAATATAAAAAACAGCTATAATTCTTCCCGATCAGATACACCTGAAAATTCACCCTTTAAAATATGGTTTTACAAATTCCGGATATCAATGGTTTTTTTAAAACCCCGTTTAACTTTGTTTAAAAAATATCTGTATTCTCTTTAATTATTCTTTAAATAATATTACTTTCATTTCCTTTCTTATTGGCAACTTTAAAAAATAAATGCAGTTCTACGATAACTTTATTAGCGTTTATTCGTTATTTAAAAAGACAATTGTACCGTGGTTGAGTGGTTACAGCGGTGGACTTGTAAGTCGAAATTTTGAAGTTCGAATCCCCGTCGGGAAATTTTTTTTTTAGTTTAATTTATATATGATTACCTATTATAAATGCTCTAACTACTGAACGTATTTTAATTGTTTTATTTTTTTGCGAAAATCACGCATATCCAGTCTACTGACTTAATTCTAATCAGAACGGACCCAGGTACATCATCACACCTTTCAGATAAATGTCTGCAATATCGTTGAACAATTAAATTAATTTTTATTCTTAGACTTACAAATTTTGATAGTTTACGTTATTCACAAGCACATTATGTATAATGGAAAACGTGCGTTATTTCATTTGCTTCTCCTAATATATATTGCAACTACTTTTAAATTAAATTGCCACGCTATTTTAAAGTGTGGATTTTGCCAAAAGACATATGTATGCCGTACAGGGGTTAGTTAAACAAAAAAGTGCGCCGGTATGTGCCTGTTACGCGAACTAACGCCCGAGGCGACGGGGTTCCTCGTGCGAACGAAACTTGAGAAAGACAGAAGTTCAACGTAATCATATGCAATATTCGTCACTACAAGTTTATTCAAATTAAATACACAAAAAAATACTAATATACAAAAAGAAAATACATAAGAATTCTATTTTACACTGCATTCCCGGAAAACAAAATAACAATAGCGTTTATTTGAATCGGTCGCTCGGAGCAAGTGGCGATTGCTCCGGGAGAGATTTTGGTAGTAAGGCACTAGTACTTACATTTTGTTGACTCGTGCTAATCCCAATCATTCTTATGGTCGCACAGATATTGGCTTTTTTTAGCATAAAATTGCCAATGAGGCAAACGCACAAAATAACTTTCGCAGAATTAATCGCCCGTATACAATGACATCCGTGTACCATCACGGTCCTAGTTCGGTCCCGCTGTGCGGCGTTATGACTTTCGTCCATTACTTCTCGCCGCTGCTCTTTCGGCAGCACCAGTTTCCAGCCATCTTCGTCCGATATTACATCTTCCATTCTCATATCTGGACGATACACATATAGACGACCACCCAGTATCTTCCAGTAAGGGCATTCATGTGGTCGTTGCAGCACTTTTTGCTTCTGAAACAGATACCATTCATCTTGAGTGGCCTCCACCATCTCTAAGACTGCCGCCGGAATAGCTTCTTTATCTTCATACATTCGTGATAAAGCATCCGGTACCTCATTTTTTTCCATCCCTGTGGCGAATATAGTAATCATAACCTTGTAACCGCAGTAGCCACCGAGCTAGGCGACCCGTGGGATTACGTAGGTTACAGAGCCATTGTAGGCTACTATCATCTGAGATCACTTTGAACCGATAGCCTTCAACATATGGCCTATACTTTTCAATTGCCTAAATAACGGCCAGACATATATATATATATATACTGCTCAGCAATAATAATTGTAATCAATGATTTATTAAAAATATAAATTGAAATATATAATTATTGAATAATTTTGTATAATAAGGCATTTTTATTTCTTACTAAAATAATAAAATTTTCTATCTGCCATAGCGCAGGGCCCCGTGCGCATATTGTGCGATTCGTCTCTGCCGTTTTCTCGATTTCTTTTTGGCTCTCCGACGGCAAGTTTCGAAACCAACCCCGCTGTACCCCTCGGTCCCCTGATGCTCCTATCGTACCGATAGTGTTATGTTTAATTTCGATCAAACTCTATCCTATGCTTTTCCGCGGTGAAAATATATTTCTCTCCTTTTTCCCCATTTAGTTACCGATGGGATTCCCTCCGGGCGCTACTTTACGACGTTTTCAAAATACCAAGAATAAAAATCATTGACCTCTGGCGTGCGGATGCGGGTCAGGGTTGCAGCAGAGTCAACGCTAATTTACACTATATAACCTTTATTTACACTAATTAAAATTACATTAAATGAATACTAAATTAAAATTGCGGAGATCGCGAGGAATCTCTTGCGGCGCGGCATAAGCGCAAATTGGAAAATTCCAAAAGGTTGCGACAATGGTGCACACGTGGGTGACCTTTTGCGAGCGGTTCCAGACTGACCAGGAAGAACACCTCCGGAACCAGGTACCGCCACTGGATCCTTCAAGACCGCGAAGGTTATTACTGGTCAGTTTATTGCGCGCGTGATTTGAATAATCAGATTAATGATCGCGACGATCGGTAATTAATTAGCGCGAGTACGACGAACCGTCTAGCGACGCCCGCAGATGTCGCCACTCATACCAATTTCGGCACGTTCGCGGATGCCGTGCGAACATTACCGCCCGCCTTGCGGTAACCTACCGCAACAATACTTAAGACAAACTTATGACTAATATATGGCTAATTGTAAGCACTTGTACTAATTGGGGACTGGCTTTGCATCCTCATCTATAGAGATTGGCAGAAGGGCCAATTTCACAATCGGACGTTTGTAGTCGGACGTAGCCGTACGTATCGTTACCACGCGCACTAATCGGTCGGGGCCTGGATGGCATTGAGTAATGCGCGCCAGATTCCATTTAGCTGGGGGCAGATTGTCATTGCGCAGAAGGACAATCTGTCCTACCCGTAGTGAACGCGACGCTTGTGACCCTTTTTAACGATGTTGGCACGATGTCACATAATCTCGTGACCAACGGCTCCAGAACTCTTCGGAGAGTTGCTGGATCAATTTCCAGCGCGCACTTCGACCTAGCGAATAGTCGACGGCTAGTGGAGCAGGAATCGATAAAAGTGACCCGCCGATAAGGAAATGCACTGGAGTAAGAACTTCTAAGTCCTCGATGTCGGAAGTCAGCGGAGCTATCGGGCGCGAGTTCATGCATGCCTCGATGCGGCATAAGAGCGTTACTAGCTCTTCATAGGTCGGAGTGTGCTGACCTAGAACCCGTTTAAGGTGGCGCTTCATGGATCGTTCCCCAGCCTCCTATAGCCCCCCGAAGTGAGGTGCAGCAAGCGGGATAAACTTCCACTCTACGCCTTCCTCAGCGATCCGAACACGAAGTGTATCGGACTTTAACGTCGCGCGGTACGCGGCGCGCAACTCCTTATCGGCGCCGACAAAGTTCGTGCCGCAGTCACTGTACATAGTGCGCGGAAGACCTCGACGTGCGCAGAAGCGCTCAAACGCAGCGAGAAACGCAGGTGTGGAGTAATCGCACACGACCTCCAAGTGAACGGCGCGCGACGCCATACAAACAAATATTGCGACGTATGCGGCTTGTGAACGAGAGCCGCGACCGCCCGCCAAACGCAATCGGAGTGGTCCAGCGTAATCGACGCCGCAGTCGGTAAAGGCGCGAGGTGGACGAACGACGCGAGCCGGCGGCAGTGCGCCCATCAGTTGGGTGGGAGCCTGTGCATCATGCCTGGCACAGGTAACACAGTGATGCGTAACTTGTTTTACGATTTTGCGTGCCTGCAGAATCCACACTGTGCTCCGCAATGTGCTGAGTGTCAACGTTATACCGCTATGAAGACAGCGAAGATGCGCATGACGGGTAAGTAGCACTGCGATATGCCCGTGAGGTAGCAAAACCGGATATTTTGCACTGAGCGGTAGATCAGCCATCGAAAGGCGTCTACCCACTCTCAGAATCCCGGATTCGTCGAGAAAAGGGCTCAGACGACGCAACGGACTGCGTCGAGGAAGAGGATGTAGCGCAGACAGAGTGCGCCATCCGTTGGGATTTGCAAGGCATTTCCGAAGAGTGGATAGCTCTTGTGGAAAGGCCGACGATTGCATCAATTCGAAAATGCGATGCTTTACACGACTAAGTTCTTGGGTGTAGGATTTGCCGTTGACTGACGGCAATGAGGCGGCTCTCCAGTGTTTGGACAGCTGAAGGATGCGCAAGAATACGCGGCACATAAAGGGCCATGACGAAAATCGTGCTGCGATGTCCACGAACCCATGCAGATCCGCTGCGATGACATGCGCCGAGCTTTTCTGCTCCAATGGCGCGCTACTATCGAGCATAGGTTCAAGACAGGGCCAAGTGTCAGCAGAGGTGGCTAACCATGAGGGTCCTGTCCACCATAGACTGCAACCCGTCAGTTCTGAGGGAGAGATGCCACGAGACGCGACATCAGCAGGATTATCATGCCCTGGCATATGACGCCATGTGACGTTCGGTAGAAGCGTTTGTACTTCTACCACTCGGTTGGCCACAAAAGTCTTCCATTGTGCTGGATATCCGCTCAGCCATGCTAAGACGATCGTGGCATCTGTCCAACAATGTACAGGACATTGCATGAGCGTAGCCACAGTTCTAATGTGCGTTAACAGGCGCGCTAGAAGCACTGCGCCACACAGTTCGAGACGCGGTATCGTACATTGTTTTAATGGCGCGACCCTAGTTTTGGCGGTGAGGATGGTTGTTTGTACGGAGCCATTGGAAGACTCCGCACGGATATAGACTACCGCAGCGTACGCCTTTTCTGATGCGTCAGAGAAGCCGTGCAACTCATAACACGTGGTGGGTGATGTTCCAAGCCACCGAGGAATCGAGATTGCTTCTAAGTGCGGTAATGCACTTCGAAAAGAGAGCCAGGTTTCCCTATGATCATTCGGGAGAATAGAATTCCAACCTGCTTCGCACAGCCATAGGCGTTGCATAAGCTGTTTGGCTACAACGACAACCGGGGCTATCCAGCCTAGCGGATCGAAAATGCGAGCGATCTCAGATAAGATCGTGCGCTTAGTGATGATTGAAGACTCGGAAGTGTGGACCTGGATTCGATAAGAGTCATCAGAAGGCCTCCATACAATTCCGAGGATTTTAAGACTTTCGTCTTCTTGGAGCGCCTTATCGCAGGCTAAGTTGTGATCTGTGGGATCTATGTCAGCAAGTAGGTTGGTCGAATTGCTAGACCATTTGCGGAGTTGGAACTGGCCCCTTCCCAGCAAAGTGATCAGTTGATCGCGAATTACTTTCGCTTGCTCGATTGAATTGGCTCCGAAAAGAGCGTCATCGATGAACATATAGGACGTCAGAGCGGCTTTACCCGCTGGAAGGTCTTGACCCTCGTCCTCCGCCAATTGGAGAAGTGCACGTTGCGCTAAGAAAGGAGCGCTGGCAGTACCGTATGTAACGGTTAGAAGTAGGTACTCCTCTATTCGTTCAGATGGCGACTGTCGCCACAGAATGCGCTGCAGGTCAAAATCGCGATGATCGATCAAGATCTATCGGTACATCTTGGCAATGTCGGCAGCATATACATATTTATGCATGCGCCATTGCAGATGTATCAGCTGAAGATCAGATTGTAGTTTGGGACCTGTCAACTGAATGTTGTTGATGGTTTTGCCAGAAGTTGACAACGCGGATGCATTGAAGACAATGCGAGTTTTAGTGGTCGTACTACTATCCTTGACCACAGGATGCTGTGGTAGATAGATGGCGTTCGACGATGTAGGGAAATCAGGAGCGATACGCATGTGTCCGAGAGACGCGTATTCGTTCATGAAACCTAAGTAGGCTTCGCGTTCTTGAGGCCGAGAGGCAATTCGTCGCTCAGTGGAGAGCAGACATTGTCTCGCGTGAGCGTAAGTGCTGCCGATAGCACGTGATGCAGATTCCTTGAGAGGAATACGGACGATGTAACGCCCGTCTAGAGAGCGTGAGTGTGTCTCTTTGAAATGGCGCTCACAGCGCTCGTCGTTATCTGAGAGACGCGTAGAGGTCGAAATTTCCTCTACCTCCCAGAAACGCGTTATTGCTGTTTGTAAAGAGCTGTTATCTGTAACAGCATGAAGCGCATGCACTGATGCAGAGTTTGATGGAGGACAAGAGGTATTACTGTTCCCAGACAGCACCCACCCAAAAATGGTTCGCATCGCCACCGGCTCGTCGGTCTTACCACGCCTTATACCGTCACAGATCGCGTAAGGATAAATATCCGACCCGATGAGCATGTGTATTGGCGTATCGTCGGTCGGACAGCCATCTGCGAGTTCTAGATTTTCTAGATGCGGCCAATGCGATATTGGAAAGCGGAACTTGGGAACGTAATCTGTAATTTTATCGATCACGAGAGCGTCAGTAGATAAACATAAACCCCGATCGCGTACAGAATTTACGGAAATAGGCACAATTTCGTCCACTTTCGTAGATTCACATTGCCCAAGTCCGCTTGCCATCACCGATGTAGCATACATTTTGGTGCGTAACGCGTTTGCGACTTCGCGCGAAATAAACGTGTGCGTAGATCCGAGATCTAATAATGCTCGTAGTTTGACCGTGCGGTTCGACACCGAGGTCACTACAACCCATGCGGTTGCGAGGAGCACATGTGCTGGCACTTTAGGAGTGCTTAAAAGCGTTTGAACAAAACTTATGTCTACTGCAGAGGGTTGTGCACTCGCTTCTGCAGAAGCTGCCGATGTTGGCGTATTATCGCGCGTTGACTGTGTATGCAAGAGCGAGTGATGCCGTTTTTTGCATTCTTTGCAAGTTCGCTCGCTTTTGCATGCGCTTAAGCGGTGATATTGCGATAGACAGTTCGTGCATGCTTGAATCTGCCTCACAAAATCCCACCATTGGGATACTGATTTCGCAATAAATCGTGCACATTTATAAAGAGTGTGCTTTTCGTTGCACAATTTGCATGCATCTGCAGAACGTTGCACGAGATGATGCGCTTGAACGTGTGAGGCCGAGGATTTGACGCGCACTTGTGGGACTGACGATCTGACAGCCCGAGCAAAGTTTTGCGACGCTTCAAGAGCGCGAATTTTTTTATTTAAGAATCTTGACATTTCGTCAAATGTCGCAAAATCGTCGGTATCTCGAGAGAGTTCCCAAGCCTCACGCGTTGCATGGTCGATTCGTTGACCAACGATAAACACTAAAATGTCATTGGAGACCGGTCTTTCTAATTTTATTAGTGCGTCGATAATTTCTGTCACGGAATCGAGTAGAAGTCGCAGCTCAACTGGCGAGCTTTCTCGCGAAATACCTTTTAGAGCAAACAATTTCGTTAACTGAATATGTAGCAAGCGCGTCTTATTTTCGTACCGATCAGTTAACATTCTCCATGCGATATCAAAATTGTCCGCGGTGTCAAATATTCTTTAATAATTGCGCGGCCTCGCCGTCGAGGCATGATTTTAAGTAATACAATTTTTCGAAATTATTAAACAAATTGTTATTTATAATTAACGCTTTGAAATGTTCGCGAAACTCTACCCAATCCGAAAATATTCCCGAAAATCGCGCTAACTTAATCGCAGGTACTTGCGTGCGTCGATCTGCGTTGAGTAGTCCCGCTGCTGCCGTTGAAGGCGTAGCCGGTGTTGACACTTGTAGCGTGTTGATGACAGCTGTCAGTTGGGCGACAGTGTCGATGTATACATCTTCGCCGTTTGCCATAAATTGCTCGGCGAAGTCATCTTCAAGGCACTCAGGATAACCTGTGAATTCGAGCATCGAGATGTCACGCTTGCTGATTTCAGTCCACTTTTTCTCAATGACACTTAAGCGTGTCTGTGCTTGCTTCAACGTGAGCGGCTTTTTTAACGCGTTCACCGTTCGTTCGATCGATGCGAACGCAGCTACTTGTGCAGCAACTTGCTGCACAAATCGATGATATTCGTCGGTTGTCTCTGCGCGTTTTGACATTTTGCTCTTGTTTACGTATTTCGACAAAATACTACAGAAATTGCAACCGAATGCAAAATAAATGCAATTTCAATGCGCCGAATCACTTGTTAATTCGAGAAATATTGCCGCGTATTAATGGCTCTTCAAAAGCAAGGAAATACTCGTCACGCAATTGTGCGAAGGAAAATTATTTCCCCTAAGTGGCGCGTGATTTCGCCTATAAGGAGCGTTTGGAGGTGTGACAAGATTTTGACACCATTAATCAAAGGGAATGATCTACTAGAATGCAATCGATAGTAGACAAAGGGTGTGGCCGATAGCGCGAGCAGCGCTGACTGGCCCTTGAGTGGTTGCCGTGGCAACAAAGGTAGAAGAAGGGAGCCGATCGACTGCCCAACTCTTGCTGACGTCACGACTGTGACGTAGCGCCCGTAGTGTGTGATAGGACTCGGCGCGTCGTGATCTCTCGGCGCGGCCGAGGAGAGCCTAGTATTACAGCTGAGACGTAGTGACGTCACACTGATTGAACGCGATTGGAGCTGTGGTCTTCACTCGATTTAAAAATCGCCGAGTGATGACGGAAATGATAGAGATTTGATTCGATCGTTAATTTTCACAGCACTGCACTGCACCCACAAGGTTACTTTTTTGAAAGTACCGACGTTAACTTTTCTTCACCGTCAAAATATAATAATAATTAGCGTTCACTCGCGATTCAAATGTCACCATTTGTATAACTCTCACTGCAGGATCCTGGCAGGATCGCCAAATGTTCGCTCCTGGCCTTGATTTTAACAGTAAAAATCATTGACCTCTGGCGTGCGCGTATAACCTTTATTTACACTAATTAAAATTACATTAAATGAATACTAAATTAAAATTGCGTAGATCGCGAGGAATCTCTAACGGCGCGGCGTAAGCGCAAATTGGAAAATTCCAAAAGGTTGCGACAATGGTGCACACGTGGGTGACCTTGTGCGAGTGATTCCAGACTGACCAGGAAGAACACCTCCGGAACCAGGTACCGCCACTGGATCCTTCAAGACCGCGAAGGTTATTACTGGTCAGTTTATTGCGCGCGTGATTTGAATAATCAGATTAATGATCGCGACGATCGGTAATTAATTAGCGCGAGTACGACGAACCGTCTAGCGACGCCCGCAGATGTCGTCACTCATACCAATTTCGGCTCGTTCGCGGATGTCGCGCGAACACAAGTAAATATTTGTTTGAAAAAAAAATCTATTTGCATGAAAAAATTATTTTCTTAAATTTGGAATATATTTACTTTCATAAAGAAAATATTTTGTTAAAAAAAATAAATGTGAATGACAGCACTGGCATTTAATATCTTTTCACGAAGGGTTACTGCTACTCATAAGAAACATCGAGAAATCTTATTGGTGTGAATGTGTGCGGACGAGTCATCGTGCAGTTTATTTTGTTTTCTGAATTTTATAAGAATTTTCTGTCATCGTGGGATAATTTTTGTGACATCTCATGTATAACATGTCAATTTAACAGTTGTTTGATAAGGTGAATTTATAATCTGTCAACTGCATAATTAGTGGCAGCTGCATGTACAGACCATATATTAGGTCAGACAGTTCCAAAAAAAAGAGGCCGTCCACCTAAGGCTTCTACTTGGGACAGAGAGAGATCACAGTCGAACACATCAATACACTCCTTTCTCAACACTAAAAGGAGGTGTTTATCTCACGCAAATTTTAATCAATTGCGTGAGGGTGTTTCTGATGATCTTGAAGCTGACTCGTATTTTGAAGACACAACCTATACAGAATCACCTCCTTCAGACTCTCAGACTAGGAAAAAACTTTTTATCCAACCACAGTCCGTAACAATGACTTCCGATCAAAAGTTGGATTTGATATTAGAAAGACTCGGCACAATTTCTGCAGACGTAGCATCGACAAGAGATGAGCTGAGATTATTTAAAAGCGAAGTAGCCACTGCTAACGCCGCTCGTGATAAGATCATCGACGGCCATACCAAGCAAATAGTTGAAATAGAGAAGAGAATGGAATCCATAGACCGAGCTAGCCGTCAACTTAACATTATCGTACGTGGTATTAAGCGTGCTTCTCCTCCTGTTGATCTCCGCACTGACTTCAAGAATTTTTTTAAAGCCACCTTTAAGTTGGATGTCGCAATAAGGCAAGTCATTAGAAGATCTCCAACAGATTCATCTTACATAGTCATATTTTCAAATTGGGAAGATAGAGACAAGATCATGTCAGCCAAAGCAAACGTCTTACGTGACACAAATATTTCTATAAATCCTGACTTCACCCAAAAAAAACAATCGATCATGATGAAGTCAAGAGCTATCGCACGAGAAGCTCGACAAAATGGAAAGCAGACAAAGACTGGTTATATGAAATATGCAATTGATGGGAAATGGTACCGATGGAATGAGGCAATAAATGATTTTGCTGCTATTGCCCCTTCGCAAAATGTAATGACATCACACGAATCGCCGATATATATGGAAACTGAAGGAAATCATCAGTCAAAAAACTGCGAACTTTACAAAAGCCCCAAGACCAAGAAGTAAAGCAAAGTAATTTGTCTGTATGTGGTCCAGTTGTTCCCACGGCAACATCAATTCACCGCCTCCCTAAAGCCAGCTTTCTGTTCTGGAATGTACACGGCCTTGCGAATTTGAATGGCGCAGAATCTATTCCGCCTGCTATTGCTGTGTGCTGCTGCGAAACATGGTCATCAGCAACTGATGGGATTGTCTTACCTCGACCCATTAATGACTATTATACAGCAGTCGTTCCATCAGTCAGACTGCACAAAACAGGGCGTGCATCGGGAGGTTTGCTGTTTGCTGCTGACAACGAGTATTCGCCGATCGTCTTAGAGTCGAATAAGAGTTTTATTGTATGTAGATTGTCTTTCAGATTGATGTATATCGTTATAATTCATGTTTATTTTAATCCTAGCGTGGACATAACTTTAGATCTTGCGTGTCTTCAGGATGCACTGGAAACCGCGCAGGCAAAGTATCCGGATGCCCCTGTAATTATAGGGGGGGGATTTTAACTCGAGAGTTGGCAATGCCGACCCCACAGATCCAGACATTCTTGAGGACACGCGACTTCTGCCCACTCGTACTTCGTACGACAACCGTGTGACGGACCGTGGTACTGCACTATTAAAGTTTATCGCCACGAACGGCCTCACTATTGTAAACGGACGTACAGCCAGCGATGCGCCAGCTCATAATACCTTTTTGGGACCTCAAGGTCAAAGCTGTATCGATCTTGTACTGATTACTTCTAGCCAAGCCCATGTCATTGACGACTTTGTCGTCAGTACAGATTTATTAGGCTCTGATCATCTTCCCGTCATCCTTTCCTTGAATTCAAATGTATGCAACCCATCGTGTACCGACATATCTTCATCGCCCTATGATTCTTTGCATTTTTCGTATAAAAAGTATTCCTGGCAACCCAACAAAACTAGGGTCATCACCCACGCTCCCACCTGAAGCCGGATCCTTTTCGGCTGATGAGCTTTCTGAATGGCTTGTTGAAGCAATTCAGTTGGCAGCGGATAGAGCGGATATGGCGGTAGTTGTTAGGCCTGTTCGGCCGAATATCTCATCTCAAAGATGGTTCGATAGTGAGTGCTTTACAACCCGCAGAAACCTTTTAAGCTTGCTCCGCCAACTCCGCTCCTCGGGTTACTGCCCATCTTATGCAACAACTTACAATCAAGCAAAAAAGGTCTAGATCATTGTTAAAGCAGAAGAAGGAAACATTTCGCATTAATATTCGAGACACATTTGCAAGAGTCAATAATCCTAAGGATTTCTGGGGGGCGGTAAGGCGCTTTAGAGTGGGATACATCACCTCTGATGTAGTCTCGGCCGAGACTTGGAGTGACTTTCTTGGTGAGATTTATCCTCCGAGAAACAACTCCATGCTAAATTTTCACGGTGTAAACGATCCGGTTATGGATGCTTCGTTCACTATGGATGAGCTCCGCGAAGTTGTCCATAAATTAAAAAAAGGAAAAGCCCCAGGACAGGACGGTATCGCTAACGAATTTTATCAAGCCCTGAAAGGTGACTGGCTCCTTCTTCTCCTGGGTCTCTTCAATAGCGTTTTAAAAACTGAAGTAGTGCCTTATGACTGGTCTCAAGTTTTTCTGATAATGCTGCATAAGAAGGGCATAGTGACCGACCCATTTAACTATAGAGGTTTAGCCATGGTTAATACCATCACAAAAATTTTCACGCAACTTCTCTACAATAGACTTTCCGTGTGGGCACTGGCTTGTACGGCTCTCCCAGAAGAGCAATCTGGCTTCCGTAAAGGCCGTGGAACGAATGACAACATTTTTATATTATATGCGGCGGCTCAAATAGCTATTAGGCGCAAAGGCAGTAAATTGTACGCGTTATTCGTTGATTTCAAGAGAGCTTTTGATTCGATTCCGCATTTCTTACTTTGGCAGAAGTTGTATCATATTGGTGTCTCTGCAAAGATCATTCGCATATTAAAGTCACTTTATTCACAAGCCACATTACACGTTCGGACACGTACGGGTCCATCTAACGCTGTTGATGTCTCGAAAGGAGTACTCCAGGGTGAGATACTAAGTCCCTTGCTATTCACACTATATGTCTCTGATATTGTTACTTACTTTCGTCAAAGGGGATGCAGAGGAGTGGATCTCACTCCGGTGTACGACTTACTCATGCTGTTGTACGCAGATGATCTCACGATTTTTGCATATTCACCAATGGATTTGAAACGCAAACTACTTGTACTGTCCGATTATAGTGATGCGAATGGTCTAACTGTACATACGGGTAAGACGCAAATATTGATTTTTAAACGAGCCGGTAGAAACAGTGCCATTGACAGTAATTTTAAGTATAAAGGAGAAGCATTGATGGTCGTGCCTCGACTTAGGTACCTTGGCGCGGAAATATCCTGCACCACTTTGGGAAGAGCAGCGGTCGACGCCGCTATGGCCAAAGCTGCGGGGGCAACAGGCGCAGTACTCTCTACCCTCAAAAAAGGGAGCATAGACTCTTGGGCAGCTATGAACACGTTGTATAAGTCACTTGTGCGTTCTACTCTGCTGTACTCATCTGCAGCGTGGTCCCTCCGCTACACTGATGATATTGAGAGAACTCAAACGAAGTTTTTTAAAGCACTTTTTTCACTTCCAGCCTCTACTCCTGGCTATGCCATTAGGGCTGCGCTTGGAATCCTTCCCTTGGCATTTAATATAGTTGTATTGTCGCTAAATTGGTTTCTTAAGGTCTTGGAAATGCATGAGTCGAGGATCCCCAGAATAGTCCTACTAAGGCTTGTCAAGCTTGCTGAGCGGGATGAGTCAGGGAATGGTGAGTACAACTGGGTAAAACAGCTGAGTATTTTAATCGGCCCCGAGTTTTCGGAGCTGCTGGCGGACCTGACCTTGTCCTTATGGTCGTCGAGAGTTCCTGCTATTTTAATGAATCTGGAAAATCGGCTAAAAATTGCTGACAAGCAGAGAGTGATGCTGTCATCCACTCTAATATTCAATTTCGCAGAAACTCTCAATGGGGGATTTCTGGATCACTTTCCGCCAAGGGCTCCAATGCACTTTTTACGCACCAAAATGCAGCTGAGACTGGCCAATCATCATGCTTCGCGATTCTTACTAGGCAAGACTATTTTGCGTTTACAGACCGGTCGTGACTGCCCTTGCTGTGGGCTCGGTCTCCGAGAGTCGGTTGAGCATTTTGTTTTGTTCTGTGAATCATATGAACACCTGCGCCAATCTATTTTATTGTTCGAATCCGACCATCGCGATTTAGCTGGACGTCAGCGCGAATTCATTACATTTATAAATGATAACTCCTCACGTAAATTAAAGGCCTTGCACATGTTTATGACATCCGCCTATAGAGTAAGAGAGTCTGTTTACGATACATATGCTTCATAAGGAAAACCGGAGCGCCCTATGTACTTTGCCAATTCTGGATAGCCTTACTTACTTTTATTGTAATTGTAATATTTATCACGATTGAATTATTTGTAGAATCGTAAGATAGTTAGTTAGTCAGTTTTAATTAGATTTACTTAGGTTAGTCGCGGGAAACATTGATAATGTATTTGTCATGATTTGTACTCTTACCTTTATGGAAATTGTATTCTTATAAAAGGGAAATAAATATACTACTATACTACTAAAAAAAATAAATGAAAATTATGTTTAAAAAAATAATTTCTTACATTAAATAAATATTTACTAGAATCAGATAAATAATTTTGGGAATTAAATAAAAAAATACTTAAGTCAAGCAAATATTTTTTTAATATGGAGAAAACAAATTTGAAATTGAACAAAAATTTCGAAAATTAAGTAAATATTTACTTAAAGGAAATAAATATTATTGGAAAATAAACAAAAAATGTTTTATGTTTAATAAATATTTATTTAGTAATAATAAAGCATTTTGAAAGTTAAGAAAATAATTTTTGAAATGAAATAAAAATTTATTTAATTATAACAACTATTTCCTTAGTATTAATGAAACAAATCCCAAATTAAATAAATATTTTAGGATATTGATAAATGAATATTTATTGGGATTTGTAAAATATTTACTTCATTTAAATACATATTTCTTCGGCAAAATATAAATTTTTATATTTAAGTAAATATTTACTTAACTCAAGTGCACAAAGCAAAGAATTTGTTAAAAGTAAGTAAATATTTTCTAAGTTAGATAGATAGATAAGTTTATTAACCCTTATATGAACAAATAATTCTTAAGGGATGGAGTACATACAAAAATTACATAAATGATAGAACTAAATGCTATTACAAAATCATAGGTACATATATCTGTATATCGTAAGACATCGCCAGGGGGATACGAGGATTTTATACAAAATTATGAATATCGCTGCGCACAACATTACCTCTATACCGCTAATTGTCTTCTATTAAAACATGCTTTGACAAAATAAAATAATAATTTGAGATCACTCAGGTCGTTAGAATCTAACAAATAAGCAAAACAATTTAAAAACTGACGGTTTCTTAGCCTTTGATTTTTCATTAACCGCATTCTTGCTGGATAGGCCATAGGGCATACGCATAAAATGTGCAAAAGAGACTCGTTTTCGTCCATGTTGCAAATTGTGCACGATTCTATAGGATTATATGTGTATCGGTTACTTCCAATGCAAATCGAGCGCGAGAAAATAGTGGCTGTCCTAAGTTGGATCTTAACACTTAGATAATGGAGCTGACATCGGTCAGGATAAAAATTAGCAAGGTCATCCGTAATCCGTCTGTAGATCGGCAACTGGACCGAATCGGAAGAAAAATAACGCTGTAAATCACGTTTGCGCAACTCAGTGGCATAGGCCTTACAGGACATAATCAGGCGTTCCTCCCAATTTTCGCTTGAAAAATCCGCCCACAGACCATCAAAGGAAGCAGAGAATAGGACAAGCCTTAGTTGAGCGACCCGATTGTGGGCCGACCCTACCATACCGGCTGAACTAAGCGCATGCAACCTGAGAAGGCCCATACGCGCTAAGCTAGATGGAGCCTGGCGTAGTAGCCGGATAACGTACAGCATTGCACGACGTACTACTTCTACCGCAATGGGATACAGGCCTAATTCAAGGCGAAGGAGATAGGCCGGTGCAGACCTAGGAAGCCTAAGCCATTTTTTGAAAAAATCTACTTGAGCCGACTCCAGTCTATCCAGGTGAGCAAGTGCCCAGCAGGGTATAGAAAGTCTTCGGACATATATACTAAACGAGTTCTGTTTCTTCCACCCGGGGGAAAATTTACGAGTAACAGCGCCACCTGCATAGTAGTCCACAAATCACAGTTTATCCCCCTCCCCCCCTCTAACATGGAAACATCCATTCGCCCTTGATGCGCTGGCGCGTTCGATTTCTCGTTTACGGAAGGAAGAGGCGAAAAAAGGCGGGAATGTGGTACATTCAGAGTTTACCACGTTAAAATTCGAAAAATACTATCTCCGTTCAAAACATTAATTTACTTGAAATAAGCAGCCATTCATGCAAAGAATATCATTCTTGTAGAAAGTTGATTCATTTGTCTCAAGTATACGTCATTTACTATTGTAGAATCTTAAAAAATTGTTATTGTGTACATTTGCCTTTAAAAAAAAAGATGAACTATGCCGTTAGATTTAAAAAATCAGCGATTTGGATCAAATTATTTATTTACTTGAAAAAAGTAAATTCAATAATAAAAATCAAGAATTCAAAGAAATATTTAATCATTTTAAGCGCACAGAATAGTTTTAATATGTGTTCCAAATAAACATGTACTTATGAAAAAGGTGCACTACATCGTTGCATTGAAGATATAGGTATTTTCCATCAAATAATTCATTTATTTGAAATAAGTAAAACGTTGAATAAATTCGTAATTTAAAAATATTGATTTTTATCAAATGTTAATTTGTTTCAAATATACATTTACTTCAAATATATGTGCATTACATAATCGATTCCATTCGTGATCATTTTTATGAAATCATTCATTTACTTAAAATAAATAAATATTTATTAAATTAATATCACAGTTTTGAAAAATGAATTGACTTATTACAAGAGCACCCAATTTCTTATTATAAAAGAACTTAAATATTTGTTTCAGCTAAACATTTACTTAAAAGAAAATATGTACTATGTCACTGGATTGAAGAAATTGATGTTTTTGTATAAATGATTGATTTACTTAGAAATAGCAAATATTTTTTTATTTTTACAAAAGTAGTTTATTATAAATAGTTATTTTAAATTTAAGTACTCATATTTCTACTCAAGAAAATAAAAATAATTTCAAGTATATATTTTCTTAATACTTTTTGTTATTTTTAAGTAAATAGAATTCTTAGAATCCAGTAAATTGATTTTTCGGTTAGAAAATTTATTTTTTTTTTAAGATAATATTTACTTAAATTTAAGAAACATATAATTTAAGAAATGATTTTTAAAAATAAGTAATTATTTACTTTTTTTTAAACATTGTTTTATTGAATTTAAAATATGAGAATTTGAATCAAGAAAACCATTTTTTAGTAAATCCATTTACTTGAATCGAGTAATTTTTTTTCTCAGTGTATGCATTTACCGCGATCGTCCGAAGGTTTCGACGGCGAAGCTCATTTTCTGTCGTGCGATAGAATTTTTCCCGGCAGCAATCCGACGGATTCGGACAGGTCACTCGTATACATAAGTCTCCCGTCAGAAAATCGTACGAAGTTATCGTATAAAATAGATGGAAAAAAACTAATTGTACGTTCAACGCTATTTTTTTTCCTGTAGATTTTAATCCTCAAAACTCGACAATCGCGTTGAAAATATTTTATATTTATATATTTTTAAGATATTAATTTTAATGTTTTGTTATACAGGGAAATGTTTTGCACAGATTCAATTTATTTTCTGCCGTTTTTCTCATTGAAGGGAGTTACCACCATTATTTCTACCACTTAATTTTCAGCTATGGTTTTATTTGTTTTCTCATCATTTTCGAGCTAAAAATATACAGGGTATTACAAATGTACAAATTGTAATTTTTTATCAGTTCATAATTTTCCATTCTTTACCACTTTTTTCAAATCCATGTGAGAAGTTTAAAATGACAAAATATGCATAGAAAAAAAATCATTGCTGAAAAATATTAAAAATTGTAAGACAAAATGCCTTTATAATAGTCCAATTTTACATTTTTTACACTAAACAAAGTTTGAACCATCTTAAAACTTTTTATTAATAAATTGCGTGACTTTATCAATAAAAGACTATAATTTTTCTAAATATTTATCGACAGTTGATACGGGTATTTTATTTTTGACATATATCGTACTTTCAATGCCTAGTTTGGCGCTAACTGCGATATGCTAGGCATGAGAACAAGCGGGTTTTCGTTTTTATTGTTTACTCATTATTTTTAATAACAAATTGACGATTTTTTACAAAACATTATGCATGTTTTGCATCTAATTTTTCCCGTAGAATCGATTCGCGCAGTCAGATTTTCCCTGAAACCACTTTTGATGAAATTCTTGATAACAAATTAATATAAACAAGTATTTTTTAAACACAAAAAAACACGGGTATTTTATTTTTGGCATATATCCTATTTCCAGTAGTTAGTTTGACGCTATCTGATGGGCCTTAATTAACGCACTTTCTAATGTAATTAATATGGAGAATATAATCCATAACATCATAAATATATAAAGATTTAGAAAACGAATATTGAAGGTGGAAAATTAAAAAACCTTACAAAATTATGACGAATACCCAGATGTAACTTAAAAAAATTGCGATAAGACAATTTTTTTTAAATTTTTTATTTTGGCCCCTGAATTGTGACACTCTTCAGTTTCTAAATATTAATCGAAAGTTTGATGAGAAAAATAATGTAAATTCATAATTATTATTTGTAAAAGAACGGATTTTGAAGATAGATAAAATCATAAACGTATTCTTCAAAACGTGGAAGTAATGAATTCTTATGCACTATTTAATATACCTGCACATGTGGCTAAAGTGTTTTATATTTATTGATAAAGAATATACATAAATTAAAAATGTTGTTGTAATATTGTAAATTTATATTGTATTTCACTATCAACTGTCGATAAATATTTAGAAAAATTGGAGTTTTTCTATTGATGAAGTAACGCAACAACTTTTAAATGAATGTTGATGGGCAAATAAAGAAAAAACAATCAGAAACGTGCCAGAGAATTATAAAAAGTCCATTTACAGAACAAAATTATATACATGTAAATGTGCATATTCTTGATTATTTCAGCATTACTTCCAAAATAATATTTCAATTGAACATATTCTAGGCAATGAAGTACAAATCAAATATTAACTGGTGAAATTTAGTATTTATTAATAACAAAACTTTTCAGAAGAGTCAAATACTGTCAAATCTGATTATTAAAATTGTCACTTTTCTTACAATTTTTTATAATTTTCAACGCCGAATTTTGTATGCATATTTTGTAACCAATCGATTTCTCGACCAATCGACATGCATTTTAAAAAAAGTATATGTGGAATACACCTAAAATGATGCAGACAGACCGATGGCATGTTAAGAATTAACTTCAAGTTGCACTATTCTTGTTACGTCCAGCGTCGAACACAACGGAGTACAAATAATAAAAGAAAGAAGTTTTTAAAATTTATTATTCGTCCCTCTTACCTTGGGACGACCGGGATGGTGGAGAAATGGTGAAAAAAATTATACAATTATTATTATCATTATTATAATTTATATTTTAGGTACATTACAAAATATTGGAAAATAGTATAATTTTTGGAAAGGATAGTAGGGAATAATTGTTGTGGGGTTCAATTAATAAAAAAAAACGTAGTTAGATTGATACCTTAAAGTTGGTACCTTAACGAGGAAGCATCCAACTTCAAGTATTTGTTTCTAATCTAAAAAAAAGGAATAAGAAAAGAATATCCCTTTTGTTTCAATACCTCGAGGTTGGTACCTTGACGACGAAGCGTCCAACCGCAAGCCTTTGAAATAGGATTGGTTTAAAAATCAAATGAATTTAGCAACAAGTCTTTAACTCAATACCTCGAGGTTGGTACCTTGACGACGAAGCGTCCAACCTCAAGTCCTTGAATTAAGATGCATGAAATTTGTTCAAAACATTAATTCAATACCTCGAAGTTGGTACCTTAACTAGAAGCATCCAACTTCAAGCTTTTAAATTAATTTGTATTGTTTTATGGAATAAGGAAAAGAGGAAAAAGAAAAAGGAATTATCCTGGAAATACAAAATTGTATAGAAAATTGTATAAGTATATGAAAGAGATTAAAATAAAACGAGCCTTACAAATTGCTTACAAGTCGCAAATGAACCCAGAGATTATTTGGGTCCAACCTAGCTTCGCCTCCTCAAATTGACTTCTAGACTGTCAACTTCCTAACTGTCGACTTTCGGACTGATTTTTGAAAATAGATTTTCCTAAATCGTCACCTCGGTTAGAGATCTAGGACTTCTCCCTCTCTATGCTTATGAGATGCAAGTCCAAAATTGTCGATGTCAAGATTGGACGATAGAGAAAAAGGGGCAGGGCTTATGCCCGGAAAAGTGGGGAAAAGTGGATATGATGTATACTATCTTCCCTTACAATATAATATTATAAACTTATATTATTTAGTCTTTTTAGTTTTCCACATGTGTTCGACAACAGGAAGTGTTCTATCGGTATAAGATATTTTTAAGTTTATTATGGGATAATGCTTCGGCCGTTGGCTACGGCGGATCGTGTGATCGAAAACTGATCTACGAACAGGCATTTTTACTACTATGATGCTCGACATGTGTCTCTCGGCCACATGTTGCAAGAAGCTTATCTTCTGGTTGTCGAATGTTGGAAAATAGTATATTTCCTTTTTTTTTTAATTTTATTAGTAACAGTTGTACAAGCTAAAGAAAGATGAAACTCTGGGAAAACTAATTTTTGTTAGAACTAAAAACGTCCCACGTTACACCTCCCCCCTTTAAAATTGATTTCGGGGTGAAAAGATTCTCAAGAAATCAATTCAAATATGCAAAAGTTTAAGATATACTTAACAATTACCATTGTTGAAAATTAAGTGCTTAAACGTATATTTTATATATAATCAAAATATTTCACAATTGAAATTTTCTTAGGTTTATTCGGAAAGTATTTGTCTTTGTTCGGTCATTTTGGTAAACATTCACTCATAAGAAACAAATTTAAAATCGCACTTAAATTACACTTATTAGTTCTTATTATTATAAAAGTTCATAACTGTCCTATTTCTTAATTTGTAGTCACTTTAACTCTCTAAACTCACTTTACGATAGTCCATAGCGTCTTTGTTCTACAGGTGCAGTAGCAGACGATGGTAGTATAGTTATTTCTTGCAATTGTTCATTGGGATACAAAAATTCTATTTCTCCTCTTTGGCCTAATTCTGCAGAGTTGGAAGAGGTAGTTGGTGGGGTATCAGACCGTGGGCGCAGATGTAGCAGAGCGTTGGTCATGGAATCCATAATGGCGCCTAATAAATAAAACGACCAACCAAATACTCTTTGTAGGGCGAAAAAATGTATGCCCGTGTCGATTAGGAACTTTAGGACTTTCAGTATCATGACGATACCTAAAATACCAGCACTGAATGTGCCAAAATTGCTGAGTCCTAACCACATCCGACTCCAAGTTGATTCTGCAATTCTTCGAAGAGTTTCAGTGTCCAATAATCCTCCTATTGACAGTCCAGTTGAATTATCACCTTCCCCTTTCACGGTGCGTACTAAGTGGTTCACAATGACCGGTTGCTCAAAAGGACTCATTATGTAATCTCTTAATCGTTCTAAATCTTCCGAAGTGTACATTCCTTGGCGAGCGATATTTCCAGGGCTCTGGTATTTCCACGTGTCTCTAGATTGCGGAGACATGATGTGTGGGGCTCGACTTTCAACTAACGTTGGGAATACCTTGAACCACAGCCCTTCTAGTTGAAACATCTGTGGTAATACATTCTTGCAAGGCACTTCATACCCTACGGATTTTAGAATATGAGTCCGTGGAGTGCGAAACATTAAAGTTTCTCCCTTATACACTGGTAACTCATTATAACACTTTTCTGTCGTAGCGCGTCTAACTTCGACCACTACGCATTTAATGAGTCTGATGACTTCTCCGGTGGTTATTGCCATGTATCCTGGCCCCCTTTTATATGTGTATGCAAACTCCTCAGGTTTAATGATTGCAAGTGCTTGAGCGTTCCTTAGAAGATCTTGTTCCATAGCACAACGGTGCAGCAAGATGTCTCGGTAAAGATTAGTCACTTGAGTTTTTACGTGTTTTTCTACATATATAAATTTACTATTTACATATGCGAAAAGATCCATGTCATGAGTTCGCGGTGGAGCAGGAGAGTTAAAGAATCGTTCCTTTTGTCCTTCTAAGATGAACAATTTAGGATGCTCCGTTTTTATTATATTATAACCACATAGTGTTTTTGAACCACCCACTGCTAGTACGAAGGTGACATCTTGACTGATAACGGTGTATATGGTTTCCGTAAAAGTATTGGACACGTCCACCAGTTTAGAGGCGGGACCCTGATATAAAACTCCATATCGATTGAATTTACAAGAGTCCCTGGGAATGTTGTCCCAAAATGCTGTGCTTCCAAAAGAGTCTAAACACATTCCACGATCAATAGGACATCGAGTGCCGGTGTTCAATATCACTTGATTTGACTGCAGATGCGTTTGAGCATCGTAATCAGAGAGTGTGATTTTAACCCGAGCTTGCACGATGACATCGTCCCAAGAACCGTATGGATCAGTATAATGAGTACCCTGGCATTTTGCGTCGAAACCGACTCGTCCTGCGAGACCAGTGCTGAATCCAGTAGTACCATTTTTCTTCAGTCCGTCCAAGATGATGGAACCAAAGACGAGACGTCCATTTTCATGCATTCGGTTGCATTCTTCACGACTGACATCTTTCACGTATTCAGCGATACCCTGGGCTACGGCGGAACTGTGACTGTGCATCCCGCAGTGAGTGACTTCACGAAATACGTCTATTCTACAAGTTCTGATGTGGACGTTACCATAGTTGAGGACTTGTAGTAATTGTATATAGATGGCAGTTTTATCCACCCGGGGTTTAGGTATATCGCAGTCTCCAATTTGAGTCAGCAATATTACCGTCATGTTAGCGTTGGGTGTGCCACAGTCATATGCGACGAGACCTTCAACACCGGTAAAAATTATGGCGAAGACCGATAGATACCACAAAAATGACCGATACATTTTTCGTTAATTTCCTTTCCTTAGCTTCCGCAGTGGATTATTTATATCCTGAAAAAGTAATCTTACGATAAATATTTTAGGAAAGGATAAAACTAAACAACAAGAAATTGGTGAATATGAATATGTGTATATCATTGAAATTTTTGTTTGTCAATTTTCGCGAGCAACATATATAATAACATTAATAGTAGTCATATTGTTTTACTAATAGTTTTATTACAGCATAAGTTTTATTTTCAAGGATATATAAAAATTCATTAGGTTTGATACTTCGGGATTGGTTCCTTCGTGAGTGCCCAATCCCGAACAGCTAATTAATTGATTCTACGATACTCATTATTTTGATGCATTTCAATAATATAGTAACAATAATAATGGATTATATAATATAATAATAATAATAATAATAATTGATCATGTTCTTTGGCGATTCTATATTTGACATATGTGAATTGGAAGGTATTTATATGTATTCGCAAATAGCAGTGCGATTGTATTTGTATATGCGTTATTATTCGGTTCGAGAAAATTCGGAAAGTGCGAATACGAAAACAAGAGCGATAGCGATTTAGTTTAGTCTTAAACAATTACTCGGACGGTATGCTTGTAATATTATAATTGCACCGTCATCACATTTTGAAATTGGCGTTCGCACATGCACAGATCAAACGACGAAGTCGCGTCGTAATCAAGAACAAATTATAATGAGACTGTAATAATACTATAATTATTAGATTAAATATAATAATAATAATAATGTTCGATATAAATATATAAAAAAAGAAAAAGATTGCTTTCATTTTAGCAACTTGCCGCATAAAGGACAGTATTTGCAGGCGCAAATCTTTTTGAGCGCTACTATATTGAACCCGCATTCTGCACAAAAGTTCGACGTGGTGATGTGTGCGCGAAATTCCGTGGTTGAAGAACGACTTGAGTATGATAAGTCACTTGTAGACCTCTCTATTACGCGCCGCACCTTTTGATAAGTTTTCCTGGCCTTAGATTTCCGATGTGTTGTTGGTAAATTTCCTTCGGATTCCATTGACACTTTCAACGTCAACCGAAGGGGATACTAATAATGTGGTTAGAGGAATCTCTTTTGAAATCTCCGATGTTTTAGCGATTCCTTCTTCTGTCGCTTTTGTCTCGATTATATCCGGAATACACGGTTCTGGATCCGGTAATGCTGCAGCTTCTCCCATTGTGCTGGCAGTCTCCCAAGCTTCTTCCTGTGGAGGCGGTGGCAACCTAGGTGGTGAAGGAGCTCGTGGTTCCCTTCTTTTAGGGTAAATTGGATCATTGAGATGCACGTAGATGGCGGCTCGCGTGGATTTTCGCAAGTCCCCGCGAGTTGGTAAAGTTGGATCCTCCACCGTACCATCGTACGCAGGTATCGAACCTACTTGTGTACGTTTGGGTATTTCTCCAGTATTGCGATTCCATCCTTTTTCTCGCGATGATCTCCGATTTTCCTTATAGATCTTATTATTTGGGCGTTATTGTCCACAACCATTTCCAGAGGTGAGTGCCTCTGGGTACGGAGGTTCCATCCTTGGTCCGAAGAAGTCCAACAATATTTCTTTAAAAACATCGTCATTATGCGTGGGTTTCCCTTTCACCTGGTATTTGGCGGACTGTCGTTTCTTCCAAGTCTCCCTTATTCTTGGACGGTATGACTGGCTTTCGGAGTCCCCATATAAGTCGGCGAGCACGCGGTCTCTCTCCATTACCTGGTGGTTCCGCATCAGTCCGAGTTTCTCGCGGACTCCTTCTTTTCGGGCTGCTAGCCCCTTTCCCTTCAAATGGGGAATTCTCCATTTGTGGAGCTGGGCATCCAAACGCGAAGCCGCAAGTTCATCTCCTCCCGCATATATACGTGCTTCGTTGCTTGACATTTTTGCAAATAGTTTACTGTCCTTTCCGTTTATAATTGGCCAACCTATATTAACATCGACAAAAATTACATTAGAGAAATTATTAATTATGACGGAGTCTTAAATCTGACTCCTTATGGTAGTAGGGATAAGACGATCCAATCAGACGATCTTTTCCTTCCTCCCAATTCGTATTTTAACATTTTTATCATTAAATACTTCTAAGATACGGTAAGGTCCTTCTTGCAAATCGCCTAGTTTACCAGACTTTAGACCTTTTCTTAAAAATACGTAGTTCCCTGCGATAAAATCGACAGGGTGAAGTCTTTGATCGTAATAGATCTTGGACTTCTCTTTCGCGGCTTGTAGATTATCGTGTGTGTCATGGTGTAGGGCATCTAATCGAACTAACAATTTTATCAAGTAATTATCATAAGTTTCAATCCGTTCATGTCGAGGAAGTGATCGACTTGAAGGAATTATAGGGTTTTTTCCGTAAACTAACTCGAATGGCGTTCTCTTTGTACCTTCGTGAACATTGGAATTATAAGAGAACATTGGAAATTCTACCCAGTTATCCCATTCGCTATCTTTATTTGCAAATTGACGCAAGTACTCTACAAGAGTAGTGTGGGGTCTTTCTAACGAACCATTAGTTTGGGGGTGAAACGCAGTGGTTTTCAATTGACGAATACGAAGTCTTTTAGTTAATAATTTGATTAATTTGGACAAGAAATTCGAACCTTGGTCGGTTAGAACTATTTTGGGGGGTCCAAATACGCATATTAAACGTTTCAAAAATGCGTCTGCCACGGTAGAAGCTGTTGCATCAGGTAATGGGACTCCGATGAAATATTTTGTCAGTAGACATTGCATCGTGAGAATCCATCGATTTCCGCCTTCTGTCGGGGGTAGAGGTCCAACCAGATCGAGAGCTACCTTTTCAAAAGCTGTGCCTGGAGTATCCGTAATGGCCATTGGCATTCGTGTTTTGACGCGAATAATCTTTTTTAATTTGCACTGTAGGCATTGTTCAATGTAAGCTTGAACGTCTTCTTTCATGTTTTCCCATTGATAATTAAATCTTAATAAACTATACGTTTTATTCACGCCCTTGTGTCCGCCTACTATCGAATTATGTGCTTCCTTAATGAGATCAAACCGCTCAGACATAGGTGGTTGTTTATCAAATCCTAAACATATATATATCTTAGTATCGATGGAGCGCAATCGGTTTATCAATATTTCTTGCATCTTATTCCAAAGGGTAGGATCTGAGAAATCGATACGCGGAATACTTAAACTTTGAATTTCATATAAGTGTAACAATTCTTTTAGCTGTTTACTACATAGATTTAATATTGCGAAGACTTTATTTATATTGATTCCGGTCGATATCGGCGGTAAATAAATCCCGAAATAGCGCTTACTTCCAATTTTCAATGATTTAACTGTACCAACTGTATTGGGACCAAAATCAGTTAAATTCCGTTTCTTTCCATATTCTTCTGTATCAGTTCCAATAGGTTTTCCATTTTCATCGAAGAAAAATACGCAATTATCCTTTCGCATTATTAAATTGTCACGACTTTCAAAAATATTTCTTCCCGATAGTAGTTTCTCGATGGGATTTCGTTCATCTTCTTCGTCACTCGCTGGCTCGGAATGACATTCAATTTCGTCACTAACATCATTGTCTGGACAATCAACTTTATCGGTGTTATAGCCAGAGAGAATGTTTTTTTCTGTAGATGATGTTTCTGAGAGAGCATCATCTTGGATATTGGATGATGCTTCGATAGATTCAGTCTCAAAGGTTTGAGACATAGGTGATTCGAAAAATGGATTTTCATTAGTTACTATATTGTCTGATGAGGTTGGAGCTTCAGGAGGTAAATCTACTGTTGGCTGTAATGTGTTCTTTTCGAGCTTTTTCGTTTTCTTATGTTCCTTTCGTATCAATTGCTTCCGATATTGCTGTCCTTCAATGGTAGATTTTGAGATTCGTTGCGAACGTATAGTTGGTGGTTCATGGGTTAGCTTGTGAATTATGCCATTCCCATAATAATTATCTTCTGCGACAAAGAATTGTTTTAAATCTGTATTGACTTCAATTGGCAAATTGGTACAATTCTCGAAGGTATTTGTATTCACAGGGTTGCGTGATAGGGCATCAGCATTCGCATTCTTCTTTCCTGCTTTATAAACGATATCAAAATCATGTTCTTCCAATTTCAAACGCCATCGTGTAAGTCTCGACATAGGGTTCTTTGAAGTTTGAGTGGTTTTAATCCGTCTTGTGTAATGAGATGTCCGAGATAGGTGACTTCGTGCCTCAAAAACTCGCACTTGTCAGCTTGTAGTTGAAGGTTTGCTTCGCGTAACCGATGTATTAAATTAAGAAATTTCTTGCGATGTTCTGTCAAAGTTTTTGCGTATATCACTACGTCGTCCAAGTATACGAACAGCTCTATTCCTTGTAATCCGGATAATACTACATTCATTAAATTCATAAAAGTAGCAGGAGCATTCTTGAGTCTGAATGGCATTCTGGCGAATTCCCAGTGTCCATGATCCGTGGAGAATGCGGTTTTGGGTTGATCCTTTTTACTCATAGGAATTTGATGAAATCCTGAGGCAAGGTCAAAAATGGAGAAGTATTGTGCTCCTCCCAATTGATCCAGTATTTCGAAAATGTTTGGCAACTGGTACGCATTTCCAATCATTTTCTCGTTTAGTGCCCTGAAGTCCAGTACCAATCTCCAGCGTTTATTTCCTTGACTGTCTTCTTTCTTAGGGACAATCCAAATAGGTGTGTTATAAGGTGATTGTGACGGTTGAATAATATTATTAGTTAATAACTCTTCTACTTGTCGATTTATTTCTCCTCGCAAATTTCTTGGGAAACGATACTGACGTTTATAAATGGGTTCTTCGTCAGTAGTACGGATTTCATGTTGTGTGATGTGCGTGGATTGCAGTTGTTCTCCCGGGATATAGAATCTGTCTGCACTTTCTTCTAATAACAGATCTACTTCTTCTCGTTCTTCAACATTCAAATGATCTAAGCGCAATAATTCCTTGATTTTTTCATATCTTGAATCTTCTTGAATGCTGTATATCTTAGAGGGGTGTATTTTCAATCTGGACAATTTTCTGCGACGAGTGATACGTTTCTGTTCAACCAATTCTGTTTGTGTTGGTTGAGTTTCCTGAACTTCTTGTAATTCTACTTCGGTAGGTGAATATGGATATGGTATATCTGTTGTGTTAACTATCGGCACATAAGCTTTGCCATCGTGGTTTTCTGTTAACCCATTTCCCATGAATATTCCTTCGGGTAATTTTAAAAGTGGCATATATCCACATGTGATTTTACTATTTTTGACGTGAACATATACAATTTGTCGGGAACGCGGAGATATAACAAAAACTGGAGGATGTGAATAGAATGGACACTTATTTTCGCCAACTTCTAAAAGTTGTTCTTCCCAATTAATCTTTGCCTTATACTTTGATAAGAATGAAGTTCCTAATAGGCCATCTTGATATATGGGAAAATCATCAGGTACTACATGGAAGTAGACGTATTTATTGCGAGTGAGTTTACCGTCTTCACTCATTTATTACGATTAAAAGGAAAAATGGCTTTACTCGTAGTGGGCATACCGATTTCTCGAAAAAGCGTAATTAGGCAGTTTCGCGTTTATTATTTTAAACGCGGTAAAAACAAGAAAACAAAAACTTTTTAAACTCTTTAAATGTTCTTTTATTATTTTTCGCTCGTTTTACACGGCGACTTCGCTCTATTTGGCGGCTTCGCGTTTATTTATTTTAAACGCGGTAAAAACAAGAAAACAAAAACTTTTTAAACTCTTTAAATAATCCTTTATTATTTTTCGCTCGTTTTACACGGCGACTTCGCTCTATTTGGCGGCTTCGCGTTTATTTATTTTAAACGCGGTAAAAACAAGAAAACAAGAAACTCGTTTTCTTTAACACTTTTGAAACAATATCTTTTATTATCTTTCGCTCGTTTTGCACGGCGACTTCGCTCTATTTGGCGGCTTCGCTCTCTGGCGGCTTCGCGTTTATTTATTTCAAACGCGGTAAAAACAAGAAAACAACAACTTTTTTAAACTCTTTAAATCAATTTTTTATTATTTTTCTCTCGTTTTATACGGCGACTTCGCTCTATTTGGCGGCTTCGCTCTGTGGCGGCTTCGCGTTTATTATTTTACGCGGTAAAAAACAAGAAACTTTTTTAAACTCTTTAAAATATTTTTTTTTATTCGCTCGTTTTGCACGGCGACTTCGCTCTCTGGCGGCTTTGCGGTTTTTTATTTTACGCGGTAAAAACACTTCTTTTTAGGCGTTGAAAATTTATTTCTGCTCAACACTGTCAAATACAAAAACTTTTTAGAATTTAATCGAGAGTAAAACGACTTTGCCTTCTAAAAAAAGAAAACTTATGGTCCGCATCGGCTAAAACGGAATTCGAAAAGGACTTATGCCCGCGGTATTCGAAACACGTAAATGATATCAAAATTTATTTCACTTTTATTTTCACTGTTTTTTATTTATTTTAGGTTATTTGCGATTTTTCGTTTTTTTTTCTTTGTTAAAACACGAGTAATTTTTATTGAGTAATGTGACTGAAAATAAAATAGTTTACATTTATTAAGAAGATATTTCACTTTGTTCCTCTGGTTCTTATATTTTACTATTTTTTTGGTTTTTGGTTATAACTACACTATCACATTATGGGATTTTCACAACACTTTTTGTTCATTTTATATTCGTTTTGCTGAAAGAAAAATTTCATTAGTACAATAAATATATTATTTCACAATCTCTCTATCCCGGTCCTACCGACTGCGCCAAAAATTATGTCCTCTGTTACGTCCAGCGTCGAACACAACGGAGTACAAATAATAAAAGAAAGAAGTTTTTAAAATTTATTATTCGTCCCTCTTACCTTGGGACGACCGGGATGGTGGAGAAATGGTGAAAAAAATTATACAATTATTATTATCATTATTATAATTTATATTTTAGGTACATTACAAAATATTGGAAAATAGTATAATTTTTGGAAAGGATAGTAGGGAATAATTGTTGTGGGGTTCAATTAATAAAAAAAAACGTAGTTAGATTGATACCTTAAAGTTGGTACCTTAACGAGGAAGCATCCAACTTCAAGTATTTGTTTCTAATCTAAAAAAAAGGAATAAGAAAAGAATATCCCTTTTGTTTCAATACCTCGAGGTTGGTACCTTGACGACGAAGCGTCCAACCGCAAGCCTTTGAAATAGGATTGGTTTAAAAATCAAATGAATTTAGCAACAAGTCTTTAACTCAATACCTCGAGGTTGGTACCTTGACGACGAAGCGTCCAACCTCAAGTCCTTGAATTAAGATGCATGAAATTTGTTCAAAACATTAATTCAATACCTCGAAGTTGGTACCTTAACTAGAAGCATCCAACTTCAAGCTTTTAAATTAATTTGTATTGTTTTATGGAATAAGGAAAAGAGGAAAAAGAAAAAGGAATTATCCTGGAAATACAAAATTGTATAGAAAATTGTATAAGTATATGAAAGAGATTAAAATAAAACGAGCCTTACAAATTGCTTACAAGTCGCAAATGAACCCAGAGATTATTTGGGTCCAACCTAGCTTCGCCTCCTCAAATGGACTTCTAAACTGTCGACGCCCTAACTGTCGACTTTCGGACTGATTTTTGAAAATAGATTTTCCTAAATCGTCACCTCGGTTAGAGATCTAGGACTTCTCCCTCTCTATGCTCATGAGATGCGAGTTCAAAATTGTCTATGTCAAGATTGGACGATAGAGAAAAAGGGGCAGGGCTTATGTCCGGAAAAGTAGGGAAAAGTGGATATGATGTATACTATCTTCCCTTACAATATAATATTACAAACTTATATCTAAACGCAATAATAATAATTAGCAGTTAATATACAATAATAATATTACGTGGATTACATATTCGCAATTGATGATATATGCATCGCGCAATACTCCGATTACTTATTACTTATAATCATAATTGTTATTAAATTAATACCGTTAAAAAGGTATTAAATTGAATAAGATATACTTCCAAAAACTTATTGACATAAATCTAATTGTACGCTGACAATGAATTTTATTAGTAACGCTTCTATAATTAATGGTTAATTAATTATAATAGTTGCAATGGTAATTGTTGGTATTACTAAAAGAAAAACAACGAGGACGTGACGTCATTCGGGACAAAAATTATTTAGTCTTTTTAGTTTTCCACATGTGTTCGACAACAGGAAGTGTTCTATCGGTATAAGATATTTTTAAGTTTATTATGGGATAATGCTTCGGCCGTTGGCTATGGCGGATCGTGTGATCGAAAACTGATCTACGAACAATCATAAATTTACACGAACCTCGAGAGGGTTCGCGGCATTTTTACTACGATGTTGCTCGACATGTGTCTCTCGGCCACATGTTGCAAGAAGCTTATCTTCTGGTTGTCGAATGTTGGAAAATAGTATATTTCCTTTTTTTTTAATTTTATTAGTATCAGCTGTACAAGCTAGAGAAAGATGAAACTCTGGGAAAACTAATTTTTGTTAGAACTAAAAACGTCCCACGTTACATTCTACTTGAAAACTAAAGGAATACGTGTTTGTTTATATTTTTATAAACAATTTTTTTTATTGGTTACCAAAATTTATTATTCCAAATTTTGTCAACAAAATAATTTTCTTTATTGGTTACCAAAATTTATTACTCCAAATTTTGTCAACAAAATAATTTTTTTTTAAGTTGCTCATTCGGATGCTCTGAATTTACTTATAGCCGTTTGATGTTTCGTGCATATAAGTCTAAATCAGTAACAACTGTAATTTTTGTGTAAAAAAGCGTAAAATTTTTTTTTTTAATAGGTTTTCAACTAATTTTACTAGTTTATATAGATATAAAGGAAACGCGAGACATTAAATCGTTACTAATGGGTGTTTTGTTACAAAATGATATGCTCAAAGGTTGTTTTAAAAAAAGTGAGTACAACACTTTTTTAAAATTCCTTATCTTCAAATATCTTTGTTGCTATTGATTTTACGGTGAAAAAATATAAACAAAATGAAAGCTCATAAAATTTCCTATCAGAATGACTTGGAAGAAAACCTGTTCGTGGCGTTAAAGTTGCTTAATTTTACAGATTTCGTAAAAATGAAAAATTGTCCAGGTTTTCAATTACCACTTTATTATCGATATTATTTTAAAAAAAATATCGATAAAGTAATTCTTGTAAAACATTTTGTAAGCTTTCATTTTGTTTATATGAATTTTTTCGTAAAATCAATACCAACAGAGATATTTGCAAAAGAAGGAATGGAAACAAATTTTGTACTCACTTTTTTTCTGTATTGACAACTTTTGAGCGAATTATTTTCTAACGAAACACACATTAATAACAATTTAACGTCTCGCATTTCCTATATATATATATGGGGCATTCTATATGAAACGGACCCCCCTTCTATCCATTTCAATTCAACTCGAAAAGAATTCGGATATTGACCAAAATGTTCCTCATAACTTCAAGTTTCTAAAACACCCTGGCGTTTTTCAAAAGTCCACTATGGCTGATCAAATAAGGCGTCCCAAATGAAGAGGTTCTGGAGGAAAATATTTTCATCCTGTAAAAAAAATTATAATAGCATTAAATGAAAATTTTCTTTCGGGCCAAATTATGAATCCGTACAGGCGCTTCAAGCACGATATATTGAATTTAAAAAAATTCAAGATGGCGGTTCCAATATGACGGATGGAAATTTGAAAGTTACAAATTTTATTTGGAAAAACTACGATCGACTTCTACGTAATGTATGAAACATATTTGATCTCATGCGATTTTTCGAAAAAATGCATTATTTAACAACAAAAAAATGTAGTATTCTGGAAATGTTGCTTAATTTAAAAGTGCTGAATATCAACACTCGAACTGTACAGTTATGAACCGACAGCGCAACATTTCTGAAAGTGGTGGATATGTTTTTGGGGTAATTGAAATCCAGAATAAAAACAGAAAATTTCAAAATGGCGGATGCAAGTTAGAAATTTCGTTAACTTTGAGACATAAATGATCTTTTCGATTTGTTGGTAAAACGTATTATTTGTCAAAGGGAAAATTCATTAAACTCAAATTGTCGGATAGTGCGAACGGTTGCTGTCAAAACATATTTTCTCAATTTGGGAGACAACAGTTGCGAAGTGAGCTTCGATAAAACGCATATTAACAGCACATTTTTCTTGATCAAATTTTCTGAAGTTATTTTTATTAGTTAACATTTCTGCCGCTAGGTGGAGACTAGTTGGAAGGCGTTTCGAAAGCGAAGTTGACTTTCATTTAGTACTAGTGCCGAATATTATCTCTTATTCTTCACTTCGAGTTTATAAATTTAAACTCGTGATTCTCTTGAATTTTTGACAATGCCAACAGAACATACAGATCGGTGTTGTAATCCGTATGCAAAATCTGGTGACAAAAGACACGTCGGTCGTAATCTAAGACGTGTTTCCGAGCAATTTCTCTCCGAGTTTCCGTCTTTTTCTCCAGATGCAAGGATATGATCTGGTTGCAGGCAACGTAAACCTGAAAGCACTCTTCATGTTCAGGATAAAATAATCGGTAGTCTGTATGGTGTCGAGGAGATTGATATTAGTAATGATTCGATCGATTTTCACGAAGATCTCGATCCCTTAATACCGCTTGATTCTGATGAACATCGTTCTCGTAGAGAAATTGAGCTCTAAGAATTCTTCGATGAACTTAAATACAAATTTTCGTCGCTGAACCCGAACGATCCATTAAGAATATCGATTCTCACTATTCCTCCGTTGTCATGGAGCATTGCCAAAATTTCTGCGGAATTTAATACGACAAAACTTATGACACGAAAAGCAAAAGTTTTGAAACAATCGGATGGAACTCGAAAACAACGGCAAAAGTTGGGAAAAAATTACCTGATTCTGTCACCCAGAAAATTGATGACTTCTACAACAGTGATTTCAACAGTAGATTAATGCCCGGTAAAAAAGATACCGTATCCGTGAAAAGAGATGGAGAGCGTATATTGATGCAAAATCGCTCCTGCTTTTGGATTTGAGGGGCCTTCATATCAAATTTCTTGAAAAAAATCCTGATTGTAATGTGGGTTTCAGTACCTTTGCGAAAATAAAACGTAAACAATACATTCTTGCAGGAGGCAAAGGCACTCACTGCGTATGTGTTTGCACGATCCGCGAGAATTGTAATCTAATGTTAGAACCTATTAGATTGGAGCAATTGACGAAAGCGTCTATTGTTGACGACGAGTTCAGTGTCTGGGCTGCAACTGACCGATGTACTCTGTTGACCAGAAGTTTGCCTGCTTCGGAGTTTGTTGAAGAGTTATGCGAGAAACTCGTGAAACTCAAGTCTCATTCTTTCATAGCGAGACAACAGTCGCAGTGTATGGAGCATATTAAGGAGAGTCTTTCTGACGGTGAAGTACTCGTTCTATTTGATTTTTCGGAAAACTATGCTTTCATCGTTCAAAATGCGTCACAGGCTTTCCATTTCAATAACGATCAATGTACAGTATTTCCGACTGTAAGTTAAAGCACAAAAGCATCGTGTTTTTATCGGATCGCCTGAAACATAATACGGCTGCAGCTTACACCATTCAGTCCTCTTTGATTCCTCTTCTGAAGCGAACTGTCACTAATTTAAAGAATATCATTTATTTCAGCGATGGAGCGAAACAGCACTTCAAGAACAAGTATCAAATGATTAATTTGATTAACCATAAAGAGGACTTTGGTGTGACTGCAGAGTGGCATTTTCATGCCACCGCTCATGGCAAGAATGCGTGCGATGGAATTGGAGCCACATTTAAACGAGAAGCAGGGCGAGTCCGTCTGCTGGCCAAGCCGAAAGACGCCATATTGACACCGATTGCCTTATTTAATTGGGGAAAACGACACTTCAAAAATATTGAAATACTGTCTTATAGTAAAATCGATCATGACAAATATACAAGAAAACTAAACAATAGATTCTCATCGTCGCCTCCAGTGCCACGTATTTTAATAAACCATTCCTTTAGTGTACTACCAAATAAGAGGTTGCAAATCAAACGGTATTCAAATGCAGAACTGGGGGATGTATGTCAATATTAACATAACGCTAATTAAACTGTGAGAGGCAAGGGGATTCACAGCCCTGCAGAAAATTTCCGTGGAATCATACGATAAATCATATGACACACACGCACGCACACGCACGCACACGCACGCACGCGCACACACCCACACACGAACACACACACACACACACACACACACACACACACGTGAGAGGCAAGGGGATTACTCACGTTAAACCAACACCCCGAAGGGATCAGTTTCCTGCTACTTCCACGTCGTTGATCCTGGGTGATGCCGAGAGCAGGACACACACAAACGCTTATTATATTGGTTCAGCCAGAGGAGCTAAAATGCTGATTACACATATGCTGATTTGTATATCTCGAAAACCAGCTTTTTTCAGACCTTTGAGACTTTTGATCAGGACTATGCCAACCACATTATAATCAAATTGTAGCAAAATAAACTGGTTGGTTATGAGGGTCGCTGATTACGAATCTTGGGAAATTTTTCGCATTTCGGTCGGACATCTTAGATCCGCCATTTTGAATTTTTAAAATCTGTTTTCAGATTCATAATCAGCGACCCCGAAAACTCCCGAGAAGCCAGTTCCATCGAGTTTGGGTAATCTTTTGCGTTTCGGTCGGCCATCTTGGATCCGCCATTTTGAATTTTCAAAGTCTGACTCCAGATTCGTAATCAGCGACCCTGAAAATTTCCGAGTAACAATTTTCAGCTGTTTTCCGTATAAAGAAAAGCAAAGGGTTAATTTCATATATTAAAAATAAAATTATTTTTCTCTATATCGAAGGAGGACAGTGTCGTCCATTTTGAATCATCAAAAAAGCCAGACGGCAAACGAAAGTAGACACGATTACCTAAATTTTCCGCCCTGCAAAAAATTTTTTAGTAAATATGAATTTTGGACATTAGGGGGGTCCGGTTGACAGAGAATGCCCCATGGGAGTGTGAAAAACTGTGAGGGCTGTGAGTCCCCTCGCCTCTCACAGTTTAATTAGCGTCATTTTAATATTGACATACATCCCCCAGTTCTACATTTTAATATCGTTTGATTTGCAACCTCTTATTTGGTAGTACACTAACCGCCTTCCAACTAGTCTCCTCCTAGCGGCAGAAATGTTAAGTAATAAACTAACTTCAGAAAATTTGATCAAGAAAAATGTGCTGTTAATATGCGTTTTATCGAAGCTCACTTTGCGACTGTTGTCTCACAAATTGAGAAAATATGTTTTGACAGCAACCGTTCGCACTGTCCGACAATTTGAGTTTAATGAATTTTCTCTTTGATAAATAATACGTTTTACCGACAAATCGAAAAGATCATTTGTGTCTCAAAGTTAACGAAAAAGAAAAATGAAATTTAGACTTGCATCTGCCATTTCGAAATTTTCTGTTTTTATTCTGGATTTCAATTAACTCAAAAACATATCCACCACTTTCAAAAATGTTGCGCTGTCGGTTCATAACCGTACAGTTCGAGTATTGATATTCAGCACTTTTAAATTAAGCAACATTTCCAGAATACTACATTTTTTTGTTGTTAAATAATGCATTTTTTCGAAAAATCGCATGAGATCAATTATGTTTCAAACATTACGTAGAAGTCGATCGTATTTTTTCCAAATAAATTTTGTAACTTTCAAATTTCCATCCGCCATATTGGAACCGCCATCTTCAATTTTTTTAAATTCAATATATCGTGCTTAAAGGGCCTGTACGGATTCATAATTTGGCTCGGAATAAAATTTTCATTTAATGCTATTAGAATTTTTTTTACAGAATGAAAATATTTTCCTCCAGAACCTCTTCATTTGGGACGCCATATTTGATCAGCCATAGTGGACTTTTGAAAAACGCCAGGGTGTTTTAGAAACTTGAAGTTATGAGGAACATTTTGGTCACTATCCGAATTTTTGTCGAGTTGAATTGAAGTGGATAGAAGGGGGGTCCGTTTCACAGAGAATGCCCCATATATACAGGGGGTCCCATTTTAATCGATACACATAAATAACTCGTCAAGGAAGCCTCCAATCGAAAAAACGATAGAGACTGAAGTTGTAGGAAATCGAGGGGAAAATCGAATGGTGACCTTGAATGTGACCTTGAATACGATTTGAAAGGTCATTTGAAGGTCAACATTAATTTTTTCAGTAGAAACCCTATTTTTTTATTGCAGGAATAAAAAGAGCAGGAAATTTTACGTTCAGCATGATATGTTCTGTTGGGGCATCGAAAGTCATTTGAAGGTCAAGCAGTAAGTTTATCAATATCCACGTACGTAATTCCTGTTACAAGGCCAGAATAAAAAAAATGGTAGGGACGGGAGCTGTAGGACGTGGATGGAAAATCGAACCGTGGCCTTGGATATGACCTTGAATTCGATTTTCAAAGTCATTTGACGGTTAACTTTGTTTTTTTTTCAGTAGAAACTATTTTTCTATTGTAGGAATGAAACGAGCGGGAAATTTTTATTTAGGATGATATGTTGAGTAGGGACTTCGAAGGTCATTTCAAGGTAAAAAAAATGTGTCAAAGAGTACGTAGAGTTACAAAGACTCCAGATTCTAAAAACGCATAAGATTTTGCGTCTAAAACAAAGTAGTTAATTTAAACCCAAAAAATGATTTCGTTCGATTCAGTAGACGTAAAATACCATTATTGCTAACAGAGATTATGTGCTAAATCATCGGGTTCCAGTAAAAACCACTAAAGGGGGGGGGGGTATTATACAATTGGTAAACATGGTCAGTTCATAAAGATTCAGTTTATAAAGACAGACGACCGGCGAGATCGTCAGCCTTAGTTTGCACGAACTGAACGTCGCGAAGGTTCCGAGTTCGAATCCCCGTCCGTGCAATTTTCTCTGATGCTTACACCCAGTGTGGAATATCCAGCGAACCTTTCTCGGCGAAGGTACGAATTTGGGACTGCTGCCGATCTCGGTCGGCAGTTATCGGTTTCTTAAGTTATCTGTTTCCCTGTCGGTACGTCGTGGGTCTAATCTCGGATAAAGATGGCATAATCCTCGCGTCGTATTTGCTACGGTACAGACCGTCGAATCTGCTGGTGGTACCAATACTGGGGTAGGGGGGACTGGCTCTGGGTGGGTGTTGTGTTGTATATCTGCTTAGTTCTGTCTTGTACCGTCCTGTCTATGCCCTGCAATTCACCCGAGAGTCGACCCGCAAATAGACAAATTGTCATTAACGCAGGGGAAAATTACCTGTCTTTTGTCCTATTTTTGTCCAGTTTATAAAGACAGGCCTTTTTTTACCTTAAAATGACCTTCGAAGTCCCTACTCAACATATCATCGTAAATAAAAATTTCCCGCTCGTTTCATTCCTGGAATAGGAAAATAGTTTCTACTGAAAAAAAAACAAAGTTAACCTTCAAATGACTTTGAAAATCGAATTCAAGGTAATATCCAAGGTCATGGTTCGATTTTCCCTGCATGTCCTACAACTTTCGTCTCAACCATGTTTGTTATTCTGGCCTTGTCAGAGTAATTACGTACGTGAATATTGATGAACTGACTGCTTGACCTTGAAATTACTTTCGATGCCCCAACAGAACATCTCATTCTGAATGTAAAATTTCCCGCTCTTTTTATTCCTGCAATAAAAAAATGGGGTTTCTACTGACAAAATCAATGTTGACCTTCAAATAACCTTTAAAATCGCATTTAAGGTGATATTCAAGATCACCGTTCGTTTTCCCTCTCGATTTCCTACAACTTCAGTCTCTACCGTTTTTTCGATTGGAGGCTTCCCTGGCGAGTTATATACGTGTATCGATTAAAATGGGACACGCTGTATATATATATATATATATATATATATATATATATATAAATATATATAAAAAAATATCTTTAATATATATAAAAAAATATCTATAATATTTTAATATATATAAAAAAATATCTTTTGCTCATGAAAAAATATTAATTTTTAGAAATTTAGCAGCAAATTTACGAGAAAACGATTATTTCCCATATAAAATACATGGAAAACTGTATGAGACCGACGGCACCATTAAATATCTATATATTTATTATGATTAATATCTATTATTATTATTTATATATATATGTATATATATATATGGGAAATAATCGTTTTCTCGTAAATTTGCTGCTAAATTTCTAAAAATTAATATTTTTTCATGAGCAAAAGATATTTTTTTTCAGAAATGGTGAAATAATGAAATAATGATCGTTTGTATGAAAAGCTTTTTTGAACGACCGCACAGTAAGCCCATAAATAGAGAAAAGTAAAAATTTTTTTCTAATAATGTATATCTCTATAGTATCTTAGTTTCATGTCTTGAAATTTATTACTCAGAATATTTGAGAGTTGCTGACTAAGAACCTGAGATCAGAATTTCAAAATTCAAAATGGTGGATACATTATGGTGGACATCACTTTTAAAATTTAAATGGATTTGCAAAAAACTTATTGTTATCTTGAATTTTTGGGCTCGATGATTGTCAATCTCAAATCAGATTTTACAATCCAAAATGGCGGATACAATATGGCAGATACATTATGACGGACATAACATTTAAAATACAAATGAATTTGCTTGAAATTTACTATACGATATTTTGATAGGTTACTTATTACGAATATAACATTTACTCTTAGAATTATGCATTGGCATATTTCCTTTGTTGCGACACTTTATTCATTATTCGCAACCAAAATATTAATTGTTACTACAATTTTTGCATAAGAAATATCAAATAAATCACCTGTCTTTTCTATGCAACCTTGTTCTGTCGCTCTTGAATTTTTTTCTTTGGTGATCTCTGCAAAGATCTTAATCCTTCATACAGTTTTTCCAACTTTTCAACACAGTGACATGTTAGTTGGATTGGTCCGTCAAAAAAAAATAATAACAACAACAATAATAATAATAATTATAAATTGTTAAAATGATAGTTAAGCTTTATTAGAAAATTTTGTTACATTTATAATAAACAAGAAAAGTTAAGAAACTTGAAAACTATGAAACCATGGATTTTTCTACAATTTGTAATATATCATTTTTATTTATTAAAAAAAAAATTTTTAAATTGCAAAATTATATAATTTTAGAAGAAAATGTTATATTCGTAATAAGTAACCTATCAAACTATGGTATAGTAAATTTCAAGCAAATTCATTTGTATTTTAAATGTTATGTCCGTCATAATGTATCTGCCATATTGTATCCGCCATTTTGGATTGTAAAATCTGATTTGAGATTGACAATCATCGAGCCCAAAAATTCAAGATAACAATAAGTTTTTTGCAAATCCATTTAAATTTTATAAATTATGTCCACCATATTGTATCCGCTATTTTTAATTTTGAAATTCTGATCTCAGGTTCTTAGTCAGCGACTCTCAAATAGTCTGAGTAATAGATTTCAAGACATGAAACTAAGATACTATACAGATATACATTATTTATGGGCTTACTGTGCGGTCGTTCAAAAAAGCTTTTTATACAAACGATCATTATTTCATTATTTCATAGTTTTGCCACTGGGCGTTTGAGTTCGGTCGTGGCAGTTCGCAAGGTCACGACCCGCACGCAGCCGTCATCTCCGGGCGAACAAGCAATTATACGCGCGAGAGGCCATTTCGTCGGTGGTGCGTTTGGAGTATGGACGAGCACAAGTTGACCGACTGCGAAAATCTCTTGAGGCTGTCGCCACCTCGCACGATGCTGCAATGACCGTACGTAGTCGCCAGACCAGGCGGCCCAAAACCGTTCCCGCATTTGACTGTATAACTGCCAACGAGGCAGTGAATCCGCCGATAGATCCAGGAGCGAAGATCTAGGAACTGCGCGCATGCGTGTTCCGGTGAGAAAGAATCCCGGCGTTAATACATCCAAATCATCGATGTTATTCGTCATCGCTGCCAGTGGTCTCGGGTTCAGGCAGGACTCAATTTCACACAGAAGGGTGCTGAGTTCCTCGAATGTCGGAGTACGATTTTGGAGGACACGCTTCAAATGGTGTTTGACGCTTTTGACACCTGCCTCCCACAGCCCTCCGAAATGTGGTGCTGCAGGGGGCAGGAAATGCCAAGTCGTGCCGTCCTTAGCGAGCAAAGAACGGTAGTCGGGGTCACGAATAGCCGCGTTGAATGTTTGTCGAAGCTCCGTGTCTGCGCCACGGAACGTGTTCCCGCAATCGCTGTACATATCGCTGGGGATATCACGACGACCAACGAATCGCTGAAATGCGGCGATGAATGCACTAGTCGTGTAATCGGAGACGGCCTCCAGGTGCAGAGCTTTGACCGCGGAACACACGAAAAGGGCAATATACCCTGTGGTCGATTTTTGACCGCGACCCTTGGAGCTCTGCAATTGGATTGGGCCGGCATAATCTACGCCACAGTGCTGAAATGGGCGCTTTGGATGAAGCACCCGAGGAGCCGGTAAATCTCCCATGAGTTGCTTGCCAAGTGCAGCCTTTACCCGAGCACACGTCATGCAATGAAAAATAACCGAGCGTATCCGTTTTTTCGCCTGAATAACCCAAAATGAGTCTCTCAATATTTGGAGTGTTAGACTTACACCGCCATGTACACAGCGGTGGTGGGCGCGCTCGATAATCAGACGAACATCATGATTGCCGAGAATCACCGGGTGCTTAGCATCTTCGCTGAGACACGCATGACGCAGGCGTCCGCCGACGAATCAAACCGTCCTCATCCAGGTACAGATTGAGTTTTTCAGAGAACTGTGCTGAGAGACCTCGGTACCTGCTCGCAGAGTGACGATCTCATCGGGAAAAGACAAAGACTGCAACCAACGAAGCCAGACGAGAGAGGCTCGTTTTATGTCGCCAGCCGACAAACTACCCGGTATGGCCGTGTCCGAGGGATATCGCCATTTCAGCAGACATGCTGTGACACGAACTAGACGCTTCCAGCTTGAGAATCTTGACGACATCCCAATCAAAGTGTCGTTGAAAGTAAGATTGGTAGCGTGAACTTGAACTGGAAGTCGAGCCTCAGAATCGACTTCCAGAGCTTGGCCCAGTTGAGACGATGGCCAATTTTCCTCCGATAGTTGCAGCCATTCCGGTCCGTGTCGCCATAGCGTAGATTCCACTAAGGTCTGTGCGGGCACTCCGCGTGACGCTGAGTCTGCGGGATTCTCGTGCGTAGGAACGTGACGCCAACAAACTTCGGGAAGCGAGGACTGCATTTCAGAGACCCGATTCGCGACAAAGGTCTTCCAGTGGGAAGGATGATTTTTCAGCCATGCCAAAACAATAGAGGCGTCGGACCAGCAATGACAGCGAACTTCTGAAAATTGACGCATCGAGAGAAGGAACTTCATGGTTCGCGCGAGAATTACGGCAGCGTTCAATTCCAGACGAGGGATGCTAAGCGGCTTAATCGGTACAACTTTAGTTTTGCTTATCAAAAGCGAAATTCGAATTTCCCCTGAAGATAAGATGATTTTCGAATTCCCAACTGCGGCGTACGCGATGCCGGATGCATCCGCGAAACCATGAAGCTCGAAACTTAGTATGTCATTGCCGGCTCCGATCCACCGTGGGATTTGGAGGTTTTCCAAGCAACTCAGTTCGTTAAAAAAAATCGACCAACGCTGCGCCACGGAATCTGGCAGCGGAGCGTCCAAATCAAGTTGTAGCAACCAAAGACTTTGCATTAACACTTTCGCAGTGATAATGAAAGGAGATACCCATCCGAGGGGGTCATACAAGCGCGCGATCATAGCAAGAAGCGTGCGTTTGGTGAGCAACTTCGGCTGCTCCAACTTGACCTTCAATTGGAAGGCGTCGCTGGACGGATTCCAAAAGACACCCAAAACTTTGATTCCTTCGTCCTGAGTCAAGGGTTTATCCCACGCGAGTCCGTGGTTATCGGGATTGATGTCCACGAGCAGATGTGGTGAATTGCTGGCCCACTTTCGCAGGTTGAAACCTCCGCTTCGAAGAAGGTTAACTGCGTGGAGGCGCACTTGACGAGCAGAAGGAAGATCGTCGGGCCGAACAGGCAGTCATCGACGTATATCCCAGTCTGCAAACTGGCCGCGGCGAGAGGGAATCTTTCATCCTTGTCATGCAGTGATTGCTGCAAAACTCGAAGCGCCAAAAAAGGCGCGCATGAAACACCAAAAGTCACGGTGTTCAACCGGTAGTGCTGAATGGGCTGTTTGGGTTCATCTCGCCAGACAAGACGTTGATAATCGCGATCTTCCGGATGTACCCAGATCTGCCGATACATCTGAGCAATATCTGCACAGAAAACGAGGCAGGGAAATCGCCATTGCAGAAGAACTGCAGGAATATTGGCTTGTAGCTTAGCACAAGTGAGGAGATTATCGTTTAAAGACTTAGAATTCGACGATTTGCTCGACGCATTAAAAACCACCCTTAATTTTGTGGTTGAGCTGCTTTCCTTTTTGATACCGTGATGCGGCAAGTAAAAGGAGTTTTTGGCCGAAATCGTGCTGGAAACAGGCTCCATATGATTTTGAAGCAAATAATCGGTTATGGATTCGCGATACAGTAAATATTCAGTAGGCTTCCGAACTAACCTGCGTTCTTGCGCTTCGAACACACGAGTGGCCGTGTTGGCAGATGCGCCAAAATTAGGAGGGTTGACTCGAAAGGGGAGCCGGACTACATATTTGCCATCTGGCATTCGGGAATGAGTAGCGACAAAATGTGTTTCACTTTGTGCATTTTCTTCCGATATGGGTTTTTCGTTGGGAAGTTCCTCTATTTCCCAGAAACGAGAGAGTAAGTTTGATAGCGGTAGCTGCGTACAGCACTTGTGCACCTGAGCTCGATCAGAGGCGGAAGAGGTCAATCCCGCTGCCCCGCCAAACAGAATCCACCCGAATACGGAGTTTTGTGCAATAGGTTGATCTGGAAGACCCTTGATGAGCCCGTCTAGAGTGATGGAGCCGTAAAGGTCGGCTCCGATTATTAAATCGATTCGTGTTGAGTCGCACGGATTTCCGTCCGCGAGTTTCAGGTTGTGCAAATGCAGCCATTGAACCGGTGACCATTGTAGCCGCGGCGCATACGACGTCAGTTCTTTCAACACAATCGCATTTGTCTCGAAGCACGGTGTGATATTATCAGCAACAGAAATTGACAGGGACGCCGTGTGTCTGGCGACACCGGCAGAAATTCCACCGACACCAGATACTGGCGTGAAGGCACGTGTGAGTCGCGCACCCAGCGCATGAGCCACACGATCCGAAACGAGTGTCCAAGTTGAGCCTTGGTCGAAGAGCGCGCGAACCTTTGCGGTCCGACCGTTTGACGAATGAACCGATACCGTGGCTGTGGCCAGAAGCACTTTTGAAACGCTGACATTTGACGCAAAGTGCGTTTGCACCGTCTCCGGGTCTGGCACGGATGAACTAGATGTAGCGAGAGTCTCAGAGGGAGACGAGGACATCCGGTCCGCCGACGGTTCCGACGATCGGTGCAGCATCGTGTGATGTTTATTTTTGCATTTGAAACACGTGAATTACATGAACACGTCGAAAACGCATGTGCCGCCAGGCAATTGCAACATAATTTTTGCCTTTTCACGAAGTCCTGACGATTCACAACCGTCATCTCTTTAAAACGCGCGCATCTGTTCAACGTATGTGCCCCGTGGCACAGGACGCACACGCGCGTTTCCGTTATAACGTGTACCGATTGCGAGAAAGCTTTCAGCTTGTTTGAAGTCGCTCCTGTATTTGACGCTGAGTTTTTTATTGAATGGGAGCCAACCGATTCTAAGGCACGTGACCGAGATAATAAAAAATTCTGCAATACTCTAAGGTGGGGTATTCCGTATCTTTAACCGTTCTGCATTACATAAAAAAAAGAAAATTGTTTGTAATTTAATACTCTACAACTTTTATTTGAAGCATTTTGCGATCCGAATGGTTATTTTTTATTTATAAGGTAAAAACGCGCGATCCTCGCGCTCATTACAGTTGATCGGCAAAACTGCCAATATTTGAAAAAAATCTCTCGGCTTCTATTGATCGTAGTTTCAACAAGTTTTTTTAAAAAATAAAATTGTGCGGAATTTCCCTAGTTACAATTTTTGTATCTTTCTTCTTTTCGTTTAAAGTGATATTTTTCGAGTTATTTTAGAAAAACCTATTTTTTGGACACATAGCAGCTTGTACGGATGAGGGCTTTGGAGACAGTAAAAAGTACAAGATAAGCCCGTTTCCAAATTTTCAGCCAACTACTATTTTTAAATACAAATCGAGAAATATGGGCCCACTTTAGTGTTTTTAGTTCAGGGCTATAATGCAATTATTTCTAACAAATTTTTAAAAACAAGAAAATTGCCAAGTACCGCTGCTGTCCTAGCAATGAGCATAACGGATTAAACATTATGAAATTTTGAAAGTGTGTAATATACATTACAAATTATATTAATTTTCATATTAGATTTTTTTTAAAAATCAAATTACGACCAATGTTATAATCGAGGTCATATCGAACTTTAATAAAATGCCGTTGACATACTACATTTTCTACGTTGTATTTTTAATTTTAAATAAAGTAGTAAATGCGTATCCGATATCCCAAACCTCGGTTAAAAGCAATATAATATTTGTTGCATTAAAACCAAAATAAAAATGAATAAAAACCAGAATATAAATGACAAAAAAAAAGGACAGGAAATCCCCCCCCCCCCTCCGTTAATGACGAATTTATCTATTTGCGGGTCGGCTCTCGGGTGGAGAGGTACAGGACAAAGACAGACAGTACATGACAGGACTAGGCAGATACACACACAACGCCCACCCAGAGCCAGTCCCCCCTACTCAATATCGGTACCACCAGCAGATTCGGCGGTCTGTGCCATAGCGAGTACAATGCGGAGCTTATCCCGTCTTTATCCGAGATAAGACCCACGACGTACCGACCGCGGATAAGACACTGACGGTACCGATAACTGTCGACGGGGGTCGGCAGCGGTCCCGAATTCCTACTTTCGCCCAGCAAGGTTCCCCGGTTATTCCACACTGGACATAAGCAGAGAAAATTGCACGGACGGGGATTCGAACTCGGGACCTTCGCGACGGAAGTGTGTGCTAGTGATGGCTCAGCTGAACATTGATCGCTAAACTTTCTCAATAGTAGATATCTATGGCAGATCTGCTCAGTGGGTGTTGTCACAGGATTACATAAAAAGTAGCTTGTGTTGGACTCCTGATGCGCTGCAACCCCGCGGATTGTTCGACTCTTCGAGGAGGACACTAAGCGGGTCCCTTGTAAGCTCGCACGGTTTATCCCTTCACTTTTCTCCACGATTTCTAATCGAGATTTCCAAATTGGGGGGTAACCGTATAGGCGAGCCCGAGGTAATTTGTCGCTTCCAGAATATAAATGAATAAAAATGCATTCAAAATTTGAATCCATTTAAATTCATTTCCGTTTACTGGGATATGCACTATATCCTAAACCTAAACACAAAATTGTAACGAGTCGTTTAAACTAACCGCGCGCGGAAGAGAAAGAGCGACGGAGAGAAAGAGGACCGTTCCGAAAATTATATCGACGTGCTTGCCAGCTAGTGTAGAATTCGCGGACTATACGCTGGCAAGCAAAATAACGACAGGAACGCGGAAAATGAAGAAAATGCAGAGAACGCGATGCGCGCACTCGCCGGTCGGTCGGCCGTGGTGATCCCAAGCCCACGTGGGATCGGCGGGCGGGAGCGCGGATTCAGTATGCGCGCAACGACGAGACGCTGGCGCTGGTGCGCCTCTACATGCGCAGAAGAGGGGCAACGGCGCCCTGGCCGTGCAAAAATGGAGAGTGGGCAACGACGGGCCCAGTTCCAAGCTCGGAGCTGCATGTGTCGCCGCGATGGCGCGCATGCGCTCCAAATTCAAATGAGGGGCGGGCTGTCAAATTCAAGTCAATCAAATGACATTTGAATGTTTGACAGTTCCCGTCCCGATTCAGCGTAAAAAAGGAACTCGGCGACATTATTGGACACGGGGATACTTACCGAGGTATTATAAGAGCTGGCATCGGTAAGTATCCTCTTCCTTCTTGACTTCTTCGTGACTTTTCCTGGACGACTCGCTGCCTACCTCGACGACTGTACCTCGATGATTGCTCCGGTAATTCGAAGTGGGCCCACACTATTCATCAGCCAGCAACATCGATTCAATAATTCATTGGAGGCGGCGAGGATCAATTTTTGAAGAAGGAATTTCTACGGAACGACGACGGCACTCCGTTCGTCCCGGTTCCAAAAAGAGGCTGCTGGTCCCCTCCTTCGTGGTCGCGAAGGAGTGCGACAACATTTTGGGATTCACGAGGTGACAGTAGCCGAATCATCGAACTACGAGACGAATGGAAAAATCCGGACGAGAAGAATGAACGACGCCGAATGGACCAAGAAGATTACGTAAGCCTATTTCTCTTCCGTCCGTATAATAAATGAATAATATTGTGTATACTTCTATGTTACGTAATGCCAAATATTTACGTGATTATACTTATGTATGTGTATGCAGTGAATGTGTGAACGCGTTTTTCCCGTGCTAAATTATTTAATTCCGCGTAACTTATTCCGTTGACGATAATTGACAAAATTTTATTGACGATGACAGTTACAAGCAATTTACAAAAGACTCGATAATTTTATTGTTCTTATGACTCTTATTTTTTATTCGCGGTTTTTGACTTCGAGTGTGTTTGTATCATGTGTGTAATGAATTGTTTATGGACGAGATCGATTATGTAAAATTCAAATTATGCAAATACAAAACTAATTGAATGACAAAATATAATGACTTTTATTATTTCAGCACCAATGATTCCAATCTACAATTTTATTAATGATATTGACGTATTTTAATTTTTATGTTATGTACGATTCTAAAAAACTATTAAATTATGACCGGAATCGTTACAAAATAGACAGTAAATGCAGATATACTAAAAAATTTATTTTGGGAACCGAACACATACAAAATGGTTGCAATAAAATAAAAAACGAACATTTGGTTGATACATAATATAGGTTAAGTGTGATATTATTCTATGAATAAAATGTCGTTGATATATACAGTAGAGTCTCTCTTATTGCATACTGCAGTTTTTTCAAAAAGGCGGCGGTTTCCCTTATTCTCTACTTCCCCTTTACTCCCACTCTTAATGCTCGACAACGGTTCGAGACTCGCTCAACCGCGAAGTTAATCGTTTTTGTAGTACTCACTAACACACGTAAAGCCTGTGTACGTGTGCCTTCAAAAAGGGTCGTCGGAAACCATTTTTTTACGGGCTTAAAATTTTTTTTTTTGCCAAAAGGGCTAAATACGTCCATTTTTGGATGAAAAGGGCTCATGAATAATACGTTTCCATAAAAATTGAACCCATAACGACGTTATTTTGTCACAAATACTGTTTTGGCATCCTTGTTTACTTAATAAATATGTGACAAAAGGACAACAAAGCAGTGTTGCTGACAGAATTAATGCTGTTAAGACACGTCGGGAAAATAACGACTGTGTACCAAGGTGTTTATACACTTTTCCAATGTCATCAAAATTACGTCATTTGTTAGACAACTGAAAGACCCAAAACCTACAACGTCAAAGCAATGTTTCTACATTTACCTGTGTAGGTGTTAGTTGCGTCATACCTAGAGGAATTTTTATGAACATTGAACACTCATTGAATCGCACATTGCAGTTCATGTACTCGAATGCAGATATATAAAAACCCTTATTCGGCCCTTTCTGCTATAGTGCTCACGGGCTGTAGGTATCCAATTATTTAATAAAGAGTCAAACTTTCTGAAGTGGGCCACCAAAAATCAAGCCATCGAATTTCCTATTTTTTATTGACGACTTCTGAAGATAGTTCCATATGTTATAAGAAATATCCCCAAATATTTTTAAAAAATATTAATTTTTTCAAAAGTTATCAACAATTGAATTTTAAGGCGATTTTTTTTTAAATGACAATTTCTCAGCAACTAATTGATAAAAATTAATGAAAACTGAATGGCAGGATCATAATTAGTAGTATAGTAGAAAACCATATCGTTTGCAGGGAAAAAATGTAATTTATTATTAACAAATTAATTTTGCAATAAACAAATGACTATTAAACCGACTTCTCCTTGCGTTAAACAACAATTTTTTCTTTGAAAATATTCCTTAAAGTATACACTAAACGATCGTGTAAAAATATTTGAGTGCACTCGATCCCAAAAAAGGATATGAATTTTCGAAAGTCGACGTATATACGCGCCCAGCGTGCTAGAAGTCGGCCGAGACCGGGGCGCAGCGCCCCTTGCCTACTAATTCGCTTAGGTTTTTATTTAAGAATTTCATAAAAGGTCTATGCATTTTTTATATAGTTAGGCATGATTATTATTAGCTTATTTACATTGATTATTTATTTATGTTTTACTTTTTTTACCCGCACGGAAAATAAATATATACGACATAATATATGCTCAATAAATGTACATATATTTTCGGCGAAAAATGCAATATGTGGCATGTATGTTGATATATATATATATATATATATATATATATATATATATATATATATATATATATATATATATATATATATATATATGCGTAACGTATTTTATCGGGACCTAAGTGTACATAATAATTAAAGTGCATACATTAAGTAAAAATACCCTGCTTAATCCACGACTGAAAGTAGTTTTTAATGTACTTCTTAGTTTCGCGGAAAAATTATCGGGACTATTTATACGTAATGTATTTTATCGGGACTACTTATACATGCGGTATTTTATCGGGACCTTCATTCTGGGCCAATTATATGCCTAGCGTATTTTATCAGGACCACAGATGTACGCATTTGTTAATATGAAGCAGAGAGTATCGGAACACAGGTGAAACATATACATAATGTATGGATGAATAAAATAACTTACATTCCGTAAATTAAGTACAGTAAAGTAAAATAATCACACCCTACTATAAATTTGCCGTATTCAACATTATTTGCAATATAATGAGCATCTGTACAGAAAAAGAAAATTGACTACGTGTACCGTATTTTATCGGGTCTTTAACTTACATGACGCGTATCTTATCAGGACTACATTGTATGCGCCCGATCTTTGTCTGTCAAGCTAGTACTTATTTTCGAGAAATTTCTCTTTAGGATAGAAATGCAATCTATATAAACTTGATGTTACGAATTAGCCGAATTAGATTCGGTTATTAATGTAATCAACGTCTATGAGGAAAGTGCACATTTTGAAAAAGTATCGTATTGATACGTCATGAATAATTGAGTATATGTACGAGCCCATTTATGACACCGTAAAGACAGGTGCTTGAAGTGATTGCGTCATAAAGTCGTCTAATGTATAATGCATGAATCCAGCCTCGCTAAGTGAACTTATTCACATTACATCTTATACTTTCTGTCAATTTCGTACATAATTTCAGAATTCAGTCTTTGCTTCAGCTTTGTCTCGATTTTAAATATTTCTTTGTGGTATGATGGAAGACCTGTACTCCTCGGTCTATTATGTTATATGTGCGCGCTTTGACGAGACTTCATGTCGGGTTCATTAATATTGGGTCAGGCCGCGTGTTGTGTCTCGGGCTGCTAGTTGATTAACGTCAGAATAGTTAGAAATTTAAGTGTCCTTAAATTTATGGGGTAGGATGTTGCCAATAGAAAATAGATACGTTATGAAGAATTAGAGGTAAGGGGTAAATCGTTGTTGTTTTGGTCGAGTGTTGTTTTTGTAAGGGTTGGCTCTGGAAAAGAAGACGGCCTGGAAGGCAAGATGGTTGGCATCCAGTCCTGAGATGGCAGCTCATCGACTTCATCTGTGGGTGTGTGAACATTTGCATGTAAAATATTAAGATTTCTTTATAAATATTTCACAATATTGGTGATCATTGTCTGGGGGAGAGCCCGCCCGCATAGCCCCACTGATGAGTCCGTGAGCGCGAAACACCACCCAACTTATAAACTTATTAACCAATTATTTCGCATGTGACGCCTCTAGCACGGTACACGGAGAGACTCTTCGTACAGGTGCCAGACTATTCAGAGTATAGCAGGGCCACGGTAGGTAAGATACCGGCGCAGACCGATTGTTCTGACGGGAGAAGTCGGAATTTTTCAGGACCGCTGCCAGCCAAAAATGTTGATGCGCGGAAATACGAAAAATCGTACCAGGGCTCGCAGTACTTTGACATATACATACAATTATATTGCGCGGTAACCGAGAATCCGACATACGTTGTTGTGTAACGGTCCGAAATATCGCGTTACGCTACGACTATACGCATGTCACCAGCACGCCAACTATCGGATAGCCCTGAACCAATTTTCGGCTGGCTGCGGTCCGAAAATGGGGAACGTGCAGTGCCTAACATTCGGGACTCCCTCGGATAACATCGTACCGCAGCCAAACGAGCAGTCTCTCCGTGTATCTAAGAAAGTGATTAAAATGTATGTTTCATCCCATTTTGGTGGAGGTTTCTATTAAATGTCGCTACCTAGTCGAAACACGTAATGATTAGTGAATTAAATAACTGCAATCATTCAGAAAAATATAAAATTCAGTCGTTAAATTATGTCCTTCATAAAAAAGATTCGTCAACAGATAAAATGCACATAATGGACGTATTTTATAGGGTCTGAAACGTATACGCAGCGTATTCCTGCCAAAAATGTGGTGCAAATTCACCCTTAAGTCACGCTTAAAGAAGCGCAAAGGGTTAATTAAGCGTACCATAAGCGTACCATAAGGAGCACCTTTTGATGCTTGCGTAATGCTTCAGTTTTTGCAGGGGTCTTATCAGGACTAAATTCTTTAGGCAGGAATGACCTGGAACGAAGGATGATAACCAGTTTCCTGTTCAGTATGGGAAAGTAATATAAAACATCCTGTTACAAATTGTTCGCCATAAAACATTTTTTAATATAATGACATCTGAATAGAAAAATAAAATTGAGTATGTGTGCTGTATTTTATCGGGTCTTTAACTTTTACGAAGCGTATCTTGTCAGGACTACATTGTATATACACAATCGTTTTCGAACAAGCTAGCATTTATTTTCGAGAGATTTATATTTATGGTAGAATTGCAATATACACAAACGCGATGTTACGAATTGACCGAAATATATGCGGGTATTAAGGGTGTTCTTCCAAAAAATCGGAAGTCAGATTTGACTGTAGCGACGCCTACAACTTTTAAGTGCACTGATTGGAGTGACATCTGCCGACGATATTACGAAGTTCGACTTTCGTTCTCTCGTCAGGACCGTATCAAAGATTTTCTCGAAGGGTTCTTACCGGGGCCCCACAATTTTGTTTACATGTGTACGTATACACATATATAGGACAAACGATATTCATACATGTCGCGAGGAAGGCCGAAGTTGGCCGAGATCGCCAAGAGCATCCCGAAAATCGGTGCTGTAGCATACATATATATGTATCGTCCGATAGTTTCGACGGCGAAGCTCATTTTTTTTCTTGCGATAGAATTTCTCTCTCCCGGCTATCCGACGGATTCGGACCGCGGACGAAGTAACTCGTGCGTCTTCTTCGGAAAATCGTTTCTACATGAAGTTATCGCATAGAATAGATGGCTAAAACTTTTTTTGCAAATATGTAACATTAGTATATGTATAGTTATATTTTAATTTTCAGCTAAGGTTTTATTTCTTTTCTTCATCATTTTCGACCTAAAAACATATAGAGTGGTACAAATGTCCAAATTGTAATTTTTTATCAGTTCATAATTTTCCATTCTTTACCACTTTTTTCAAATCCACGTGAGAAGTTTAAAATTACAAAATATGCATAGAAAAAAAATCATCGTTGAAAAATATTAAAAATTGTAAGACAAAATACATTTGTATTAGTCAAATTGTACATTTTTTTCGCCAAACAAAGTTTGAGTCTTTATTAATAAATACTAAATTTTAATATGTAATATTAGACTTCTGCATAGAAAATTAAAAAACATTTACCATCAGTAGTACACTTCTTAGACATGCCTAAAAAAGTATATGGGTGCATATATGTGAATAACACACATCATATATATATATATATATATATATATATATACTAGGTTGCGGATCTGCCTCAAAACGACATAGTAAATAGATGGAATGATATCATCTCTCATTGCATATAAAATGTTCAATTGAAATGCATATTTCAATTATTTAGGAAGTAATGTTGAAATAATTATGAAATAATAATCAATAATATGCATATTTACATGGATATCATTTTTTTTTTGTAAATGCACTTCTTATAATTCTCTGGCAGGTTTCCGATGGTTCTTTGCATTATTTACTCATCAACCTAAAAGTTGTTGCGGGCTGTATCAACAAAAATCTGTAATTTTTCTAAATATTTAGCGACAGTTGACAATGGAAAACAATGTAAATCCACATTATTACAGAAAAGTATACAATTTCCGTATATTCTTTACCAATAAATTGTTATAAATAATTATTTTTTATAAACAAAAAAACCAGGTATTTTATTTTTGACATATCTTACTTCCAATGATTAGCATCTAATTTTTCCCGTAAAATCGATTGGCGCAGTCAGATTTCCCCTAAAACCACTTTTGACGAAATTCTTGATAACAAATTGTTATAAACAAGTATTTTTTAAAAACCAAAATACAGGGATATTTAATTTTTGGCATATATCTTATTTTCAATAGTTAGTTTCGCGCCATCTGTGCTGTGGTAGGCATGGGCCTTAATTAACACTTTCTAATGTAATTAATTTGGATTTTAAATGGAAATTATTGATATAAAGAATATATTCCATAACACCATAAATATATAAAGATTTAGAAAACGAATATTGTAGGTGACCAATATTCCATTTCAAATCATGCAATGAAAATAAATTTAAAATTCAAACTCATGTTTTATACGATTTTTATTGTTCTTTTGGGTAAATAAAGAGATACGTATTTTTTCGTTTTGGAAACAAAAAATTTTTCGTGAAGTTACGGCCTGCACAAAAATTTCGCTGGTGATTTCATTTTTGCCAAACAAGTAGGAAATTATATTGAAATCTCTCTATTTCCATTAAAAATCGATATATTAGCATTCCGTTTTCTTAATTTAGTAGTGTTTAAAATGTTCTTTCATGGCCATTTTGAAATTTTATACAGTTTGAAAATTAACAAATTGCGGTCATATTTTGAAAAATTGCCATTTTTTTATGATTAGACAATATAAAAAGGAATGTTGTCCAATAGGTTTGGTCTGCGCTAAAATGGTGTGGAAGCGTCAAGTTTTTTTTTAATCGGCATTTATCAGGTTGCAGCAACGTCATCTTTCAGTTAGTGAAATAAAAGAGAAATTTGGATCATATCTATTAGCTATAGAAACTTTCAAATATTATTATTAATAAACAATTTGATTATATTTTAAGAATAAATGCGTGCTATTGTTAACGATCGGTGGAAGACATTTGTTGAAAAATGTTTATCCGTCAGTATATAAAAATGAACGTGTCGTTCAGGTTTCATGTTACAGATGAAGCACACATCTACTTATCTAATCGTGAAACAATTACAATTCAAAAACACTCCAATTCGTGAGAGGCAATGAGACTCACTTCAAAAAGTACCCCAATGGGATGAGAATCCTATCACGTCCATGTCGTTCATCCTGGGTAGCGCTAAGTAGGGTTGTAATATTCATTGTAAGATTCTTAATATATGAAAGAAAAATTTTTCCTGAAAATTCTGCACTTTTCTTATTTTTTCTTGTTCTATTTACGCATTATTATTAGACATCAACAATGGCGATACGCTCAATTTTATGAACAGACCTAACGGTGTTTGAACATATTTTCCTTGGGCCGATAACGGAGTAAGCGGTAGCACGTTTTTTATTCTTAAAATATAAAAAATGGTTTGTTAATGTTAATGTGTAAAAGTTTTTATTTGTAATATATATGCTCAACATTTTCCTGTTGTTTTACTAAATGAAAGATGACGTCGCTGAAACCTGATAAATAACGATTTCTTTTTTTTTCAGAAAAAAAAATCTTGACGCTTTCACACCATTTTAGCGCAGACCAAACTTATTGGAAAACTTTCCTTTTTATAGTGTCTAATTATGATAAAAAAAATTAGAATTTTGAAAATCAAGTTTTTTTTTTCAAAAAATGACCGCCATTTTATTAATTTTCAAATTTTTGTAAAATTTCAAAATGGCCATGAAAGAACATTTAAAACACTACAGAATTAAGAAACCCGAATATTAAAATATCGATTTTTAACGGAAATAGAGATTTAAAAATAATTTCCTACCTGTTTCGGACAAAAATGAAATCACCAGCGAGAGATTTTCTGCAAAACAAAAAAATACGTATCTCTTAATTTACCTAAAAGAACAATAAAAATAGTATAAAACATGATTTTTTTCCTGCAAATGAACCGTTAACATTAATTAATTAAAATTCCTATATGACTATTACAGTTCGTAAAGATCGTAAATGCAGAGAACTTCTGGTTTTGATTTCAGAAGTATTTTTAGCCTACTTTTTCGAAATTTATGAAATTTCCATATTCGAGGCTATTTTAATATTTGTTTTTAAAATTAAATATAAAATAATAAATATTTATTAATATTTATATATAATAAGTATTTTCGGATTTTTCATATTTTTTTAATATTTGTCACCATCAATCTGTATTTTAAAATTAATTTTAAAAATGAATATTAAAATAGCCTCGAATACCATAACTTTAAATTTGAAACTTTTTCACTGCAGGATTTGAAATGGGATTGGTCAGGTGGAGAATTGCAAAACCTTATAAAATTATGTTGAATACCCAGATATAACTTAAAAATTGTGATAAGACAATTTTGTTGAAAGAAATTTTTATTTTGGGTCCTGAATCGCGATGCTCTTCAGTTTCTAAATATTAATCGAGAAAAATAATGTAAATTCATAATTATTATTTGTAAAAGAACAGACATTGAAGATAGATAAAATCATAAACGTATTCTTCAAAACGTGCAAGTAATGAAGTTCTTCAAAAGAAGTTCTTATGCACCTTTTGACATTATTTATTACAAGTATTTTTATTTGTTGGTAAAGAATAATTTAAATTTTGTAATATTGTGAATTTACATTGTATTTTCACTGATAACTGTCGATAAATATTTAAAAAAAAAAGTCACACAACAACTTTTAAGTGAATGTTGATGGGCAAATAAAGAAAGAACCAGGGAATACCCTGCCAGAGAATTATAAGAAGTCCATTTACAGAAAAAAATGATATCCATGTAAATATGCATATTATTGATTATTATTTTACATTATTATTTCATAATTATTTCAACATTACTTCCAAAAAAATATTTCAGTTGAGCATATTATAGGCAATGAAGTACAAATCCAATATTAACTGTTGAAATTTAGTATTTATTAATAACAAGACTTTTCAGAAGAGTCAAAGACTGTCAAATTTGATTATTAAGATTGTCACTTTTTTTACAATTTTTAATCATTTTCAACGCCGACTTTTTTATGCATATTTTGTAACCAACCGATTTGTAGCATGCATTTTAAACTAAGAATATGCGGAATCCATCTAATTGTAAAATGATGCAGGCAGACCGATGGTATGTTAAGAATTAACTTCAAGATGCAATATTCTACTTGATAAGTAAAGGAATACGTGTTTGTTTACATTTTTATAAACTATTTTTTTTTTGTATTGTTTACCAAAATTTATTACTCCAAATTTTGTCAATAACACAAATTTGTGTAAGTTTGTTATTTAGATGCTCTGAATTTACTTACTTTTTAACCTTTCACTCGTGCCCTGGATTTTGTTCTTGCATTTTTCATACTTTTGAAAAATATCACGAAATATAAATTTTAAATGGATTCGACTTATAAGTGGTGAAAAAAGAAAATTTCTAAAGTGATAAACAATATGAATGTTTAATTGTTCGACACGCTATCATTTTGTAGGTCGACAATGATAAAGAAACAAAAATAAAGGGATCAAAATAAATTTGTGATTCCCTTCAAACTTCTGAATGGATATTTATACATTGGACTATTGGTTTTGGGGTTTGGCTTTGGTTTTGACATCTTTACTCTACTTTTCAAAACTACGACGTTTATCAACAGATTTATTTTTGCAATGAGATAGAAAGAATATTTTATTTGTATTTTGCATATTTCTTACTTATTTCTGCCAGTAATGCTTCATACTGTACAGATAAAAAACGCAGGGATGTATTGGTTTGGAACTTAATTACTTTTAATCCCATGACTCGTGCTACATGGAAAATTCGTTAGTAGCCTAGAATCTGAATCTACTTCAGACAAATGCGATATAACTATTAGAAAATAATGGATATACAATTTACTTTATATTGCTGAAAATAATGGATATACTGTGGTATATGTACACCTATACTAAGATGTGTGGTCAGCTACTATAGCGCCCCGCGCATATGTACAGTGCTACCACCCACTACCTTGTAGTATGTAAATAAATCAGTCTCTTGTTAGATATAGAAGAGTATAGATCTCCTTACATTAAACCTTCCACAATTCGGTTTCTCAAAAATGCAATAACTGGCGACGAGGAAACGGAAATCTAATTAAACGAGTAAAAGAGTGTTCTGTGTCTGCTGAAATTAAAAAAAACTGAAGTAACCCAATAAATGACGGGTGTTACTGGAACCTCGTGGATATATAATTTAACAAAGGAAACCCTTATATTAGTGTGTCAAGCTAATGGCGTCGAAGTCGATGAAACAGGCACATTAAACGAAATACGAAGGGTTTTTCGTGATTACGTCAAAGAAGAAATCGAAGCTGGCCGAGGTGACAAAATTGAAACGGCGGAATTACCGAAGAGAAACCAGAACCACAAGTCGTAAAAAAGATGGCCGAAATATCAGCCAACTTAGATTTTGATATACGCAAAAATGACTGGGAGAAATTCATTGATCGTATTGACCAATACTTCATAGCCAATGATGTCACAGAAGAGGCGAAGAAAAGAGCAATTTTGTTAAGCAAAGTGAACGCCGAAACTTACGACGTAATAGATAAAATCTGTAAACCTAGTAAACCTGGAAATACAGCATACAATTCAATAATTGACAAAGTGAAAGACTATTTAAATCCACCGGCATCTTACTTAGTGCACAGGAACTTTTTTCGGAAACGTATACAGAAAAATGAAGAATCTGTGAGTGAATACGTAGCAGTGCTCCGAGAATTGACAAAAAATTGCAAATTCGAAAACAATACTGACGATCAAATTTTGGATCAAATAATCGTTCGATTAAAAAATAAATCGATAAAAGCCGACATATTAAAAATGGACGCTCCAACTCTCGAGATGGCATTAAAGAAAGCATTAGCATCCGAGGCTGCGGAAAAAGGCGCTGAAAATTTGCAATCGAATACTACGCAACGTGGCCAAGAGGAAATGCACAAAATGGACGCTCAATCTTTTTTGGAGCATCGTAACAACAACACTTATTCCTGGAGAAGAGGAGGGAGATCGCGAGCGTCGGGCCGAGCAGTACGTAGTCGCGGTTCATCTCGTTCATCAGTACCAACATCACCCGGTAAGAATCAAGCTTCAAGAGGACGCCGTCAACAACAACATTGTCGAACATCAACGTATGTATGTTTTCGTTGTGGTAGGCCCGGACATTTCATACACGAATGTCCTCACATTAACACTGTTTGTAAGGCGTGTAATAAACGCGGGCATATAGAGAAAGCATGCAGAACAAAGCTAGAGCCGCGAATAGGCTATTTAGATACAAAAGATAATAACACAAACAATTCAGAAACCGATAGTATTTCGGAAAAATTATCAAGCATGTTTTCTCGTAAACAGTTATATTTTTCGAAAACCAAATATATACCGGGTAATACGTGTGTAGAACCACAATATATAAATGTTGATATAAATAATATCAAAATAAACATGGAATTAGATACCGGAGCCGCTATGTCAATTTTGCCTGTAAATTTGATAAATAAATACTTTAAAAGTAGTAAATTAGCAGAAACTAACATCGAGTTTGTAAATCATGACGGTACTATAAATAAGCCCATAGGAGTCTTGACAGGTATTAATGTGAAAGTAAATAACTCAGAAATCAAAACAGATGTATACGTAACTGATTCGGAAGGCCCACCGATTCTAGGGAGATCGTGGTTAAAAGCTTTAGATTTATGGCCGTTATACAAAGAACCTAATTTAAACATGATAGAAACTAAAGTTGCTTACAAAGAAAAATTGAACGATATATTACAAAAACATAGTAAATTTTTCAATTCCGAAACCGGATCTTTTACAAAAGCTAAAATAAACCTAGAATTAAAAGAAAATGCAAAACCTAAATATATGTTAGCACGGTCTGTTCCGTTCGCGTTAGAAGATAAAATAGAGCAAGAATTAGGAAGATTAGTTAAAAATAAAAAGCTTGTACCTGTGGAAACTAGCGAATGGGCGACACCGATAGTGCCTGTCATGAAATCCAATGGTAACGTGCATATATGTGGGGACTTTAAAGTCACAGTAAACCCACAATTAAAAGTGATTCGGTACGCGCAACCTAATTTCGATCATGCTGTCGCAAAATTACAAACAAATAGAAGCAAAATAAAAAATAAATCTTATGTAAAGCGTTATACAATAATAGATTTACAAGACGCTTATTTACAAGTAGATGTCGATGAGAAATCGCAACATTTATTAACAATAAATACCCATAAAGGATTATATCAATGTACACATATGATGTACGGTATAGCATCGGGGCCCGGATTTTTTCAGAAAACTATTGAAAATGTACTAAAAAATATTAAAGGCGTCGCAATCGTAGCAGACGATTTAGTTGTTACCGGAGACAGCGATGAGGAACATTTAGAAACTTTAGATTCAGTCTTAACAAAACTAGAAGAATGCGGTTTAATCGGCAGAAAAGAAAAGTGTCGATTTTTCGAAAAAGAAATTACGTATTTAGGTTATAAGTTATCAAATGATAGTATAAGTATAAGTGATAATAAATATAAGCCAATAACTGAGATGAAAAACCCACCTAATCACAAAGAACTACAATTGTTGTTAGGCAAAATAAACTATTATAGCAGATTGTTCAAAAACCGCGCCGAAATCCTAGCGCCTTTGTATGAATGTAATAATAAAGAAAAATTTGAATGGACTGAAAGTTGTAAGAAAGCATTTAATAAAACAAAAATCGAATTAAAAAATATAATAATTAATTACGATCCATCTCTGCCTTTGATATTAACTTGCAATGCATCACCACTAGGTTTAGGCGCTTATATAAGTCAAATACACGAAGCTAGTGAAAGGCCAGTCGCATTTGCATCAAAAGGGTTAACTCCAGCTCAAAAAAATTATTCTCAAATCGACAAAGAGGCTGCAGCAATAATCTTTGGTGTCACTAAATTTTACGATTATTTATATGCCAGAGAATTTATTCTAAGAACAGATAATAAACCTATATCTAGAATCTTCTCACCTGAAAAAGGTATACCTAAAATGGCAACAAGCCAACTTCAAAACTGGGCATATTTCCTATCAGCCTTCGAGTATAAAATCGAATATATAAGCACCAAAAATAATATTGTTGCAGATACTTTGTCTCGTTTGCCATGTTCTGATGAAGAGATTAATGAGATCTTAGACACAGGTAGAAAATACACCTATTTACATTATGTAATACAAAGTAGAATAGCTTGTTTAGATTATAAATTAGTTGCGCGAGAAAGTGGAAAAGATGAAATATTATCTAAAGTTAAAAGAATGGTTTTACAAGGTTAGCCTGAAAATAAAATAAAAGACTGGCCGGAAAAATTGAAACCATACGCGTTGAGAAAAGATGAAATTAGCATAGAAAAAGAATGTTTAATGTAGGGTCAGCGCGTAATTATACCTTATAAATTGCAAAACGAAATTATTGAAAAATTACACGAAAGTCATTTTGGAATTGTTAAAATGAAAAGTATGGCAAGGTCGGTTGTATGGTGGCCAAATATTGATAAACAACTCGAAGATAGATCCAAATTTTGTAAGCATTGCGTCTTAGTTAAAGATAGTCCTATCAGAACGTCACTTAGTCCATGGCCGTACCCGAACCAACCTTGGCACAGAATTCACGCCGATTTCGCAGGCCCGTACCTAGGAAATACATATTTATTAATAATAGACGCTTATTCGAAATGGCCCGAAGCCTACATTGTAAAAAGTATGACAGCGCAATATACAATTGAAATATTTAAAGAAATTTTCCTAAAGCACGGTTTACCTCGTAAAGTAGTTACCGATTCTGGTGCCCAATTTACAAGCGAAGAATGCGCATCATTCTTTAAAAAGCTAGGTATCAGGCACACGTTTACCGCTCCTAAGCATCCGGCAATGAACGGTGCTGCTGAAGGATTTGTAAAAACCTTCAAAAGGAAAATAAAATCAATTACAGAAAGCGAAAACGTGGATGTTAAAACCGCAATTCAAATATTTTTATTCGCGTATAGAACAACGAAACATGTTACTACGAATGAAACACCCGCAAAACTTTTGTACAACCGTGAATTACGAACACCTTTGGAATTACTACGACCAGATAGTAAGGAAATTATTGAAAGCAAACAAGCAAATCAAATAAAATATTTTAAAGGTAACCGAAAAGATATATTTGCGGTTGGTAACGTAGTAATGGCTAAAGATTTTCGTAAAGATTATCCTAAAATGTCAGTTGCTCGTATCGTACGTATCAATTCACCAAGAACTTGCATCGTCGAGTTTGAGGGAGGAGGAGAGCATAAAAGACATTTCGATCAAATTATAAAATGGAATGAGGGCAACGATAATGCTAAAAACATAAATAAAGAAGATATTCAAAGCGATAGTCAATCTTATAAATTGAGAAGATCGAATAGAAATAAAAAGCCTGTAGAACGTTATAATATAAGTGCATAATCTTAAATAACAGATGTATGGATATGAAAATATAAAAAAGGGAAAGATATGGTATATGTACACCTATACTAAGATGTGTGGTCAGCTACTATAGCGCCCAGTGCATAATGTACAGTGCTACCACACACTACCTTGTAGTATGTAAATAAATCAGTCTCTTGTTAGATATAGAAGAGTATAGATCTCCTTACATTAAACCTTCCACAATTCGGTTTCTCAAAAATGCAATATATACAATTATATTTTACTAAGGTTCAACATTATTACCGATTTCAGTGAATCTATAAAAAAGAATCTATACATAAATATATTGGCATCAACATACTTTTCCAGGTTAGCCCAGGTATGGTGATGCAAAACTTCAAGCTATCAAACTACAAGGAATTAGGAAAAATGTATCCAAAAAATAGGTTTTTCTGAAATAACTCTAAAAATATCACATTAAAAAAAAAGAAATTCACGAAAATTGTATTTGGGGAAATTCTACACAATTTCGACTTTTAAAACAGCTTCTACGACCAATAGAAGCCGAGATAGTTTTTTTTCAAATATTGGCAGTTTTGCGAAGTAACTGTAACGCGCGTTTTTCGATTATAAGTAAATAAACCATTCGCATCGTAAAATACTTCAAATAAAAGTTGTAAAGGATGATATTACGAACAATTTTCATTTTTTTATGTAATGTTGTGCGTTCAATATTTACGAAGATATGAACGTTTAAAAAACAAATTAACGCACAATCGGAACGTTTTTTGCGATGAAATCAATAATTACTCGAAAACCGTGTTTCATGTGGGAAATGTGCATACAATGAATGTTGCAAATAATGAGATTTTGAATCTTTATGATTAAGAGAAAAATCATTTCGATCATAAATCCACGATAGTACAAAAGAAAAATAGGAAAAATTGTTATTTTCATGTACTTTTTTTGTAAATAAAGACAGTAGTAGTATCCGAACCATTTTGAAGAGGATGAAATTATCTGCGTAAAGTGAGCATCTGCTGAAGTTTCTGCGATGAATAATTGTTGAAGAGTTACAGCCGTTTGAAGTTTCATGCAAAAAAGTAAAAATTAGTAACAATTCCAATTTTTGTGTGAAAACAAGCGTACAGATTTTTGTTAAAAATCAGTTATCTACTGATATTGAAATTGAATTATTAATAATAATAGTAATAATAATAACAAAAGAAATAAAAGGAGCCAAATTTCACACTGATGCTGATCGGGTAGGGACTTTATCCAAAAATTTATCACTTTTTGGCAGACTGAGCGAGATCAAAAACAAATGTTGCTGTTAAAAGTTGTTATTTACGTAATAATAATAACAATAACAACAACAATAACAATAACACTAATTTGAATAATTAAAATGATTATAATTTATTACATTCTTTTATAGCCATCCAATCTATTCGAAAGAACATTTTTACATCAAAAAATACAAATATACAAATGATCAAAAAAATGATGAAAAAGTGAAGAATTTAGTTTCACATTGTTGTTGTTGTTATTATTATTAATAATATTATTTATAAATATTAACTATTTATAAATAGAACTTAGAAATGTTGTTACGGGAATATTATTACATAATTTTCATTATAAAAAGAAATGAGAGAAAGTTAAATTCTCCTTAAAATAAGTAATCGATGAATTTATCGGTAATCCGAACCAATAGTGTCTGAGTTTTTTCAAATTTCGCGCGACAAATATTTTGCCAGCCAATCAACTTTGAAACTTATTTTAGATGGAATGTGACACGAAATTTAAATTAAATTAACGAATCTCAAGAATGATTCTTTAAAAATGTGAAATTAAGATGATAAATAATAGAAAATTCAGAAAAAACGAAATGAAGAAAAACACTTGAAAAAAATGGGGTATGGAACCACATTCGCAGCCGGTGGGGACGAATCCACGACATTCGATTTCGCGTCGAATCTCCTTAAAATAATTAAAATTCACAATTTCGACGGTTCATGATTAGTTTATAACGAATTAGGCTTTAAACAAAAAAAAATTACTCCTCTGTCGAGATTAGAACCCATGAAACATTAGTTACGAAACAAGCGCTATACCGCCTGAGCCAACATAGTTCCTATAAAAAATTGCGATATTCGCTTCATATAAGTTACTACTTATAGCTTAAAAAGTAGGAAATGCAAGTGTGATTTTCTAGAAAACAATTGAGTATTGTATCGATCATTCTGATAATCAAAAGGGTGGTAAGTATGTGCGATATCATGAGAAAGTTTCAATAAAATCGGTGAGAATCATCGCACCTGAGGTTCCCTTGTGAGAGAATGAGATGACAGCCTTTTACATTCTTGTCCGCCCCCTCTCTCTCTCTCTCTTTCTGCTCCCGTATATATGCCCCGCCGCTTCGAACCCATACCCTTCCTATATATATATATATGGATGGATTCAGAGCCGGCAGGTTACTAAATTTCCGTGTGTGGAGTTCTGTTCAATAGAGAAAGAGGGGGGGGGGGGGTATTAATCAACAAGCTGTGTCCATTTTTTTACTTCGGTTTTTATTTTGTTTCACTATGTACGAGTGCAAAGGTTGCTTTCCGAGTTGAATTTTTACATATAAATTCATTTATAAGTTTATTTAAATTCAAATTTCGTGTAAGGTCGTTATGAATATACAGAACGGCGACATGGTTCAAGCGATCTTGTAGCATAGTTGACCTTAGATAAGTTTGCAATCTCCGCAACGCTGAAAATGAACGCTCAGCTGTGCAGGACGATACCGGAATCGTAAGTAAAATCATAATAAATTTAGAAAATTCACTAATAATATCGCTCACTGGTGAATTTTCTTTTAAAAAATTTACGACATCCTTCAGACTAGATACACGGATTTCCCTTTGATTAATAATGTCAAAAAACATGTCACGATGCAGCTTCAATTTGTCTTCGTCGCAATCATTTTTGTAAAACTTTATTATAGATGTCGTATCTCTATCGACACCTGTAACGAAACTTTCGCAAGTTTTTAAAAATTCCATTGTATCGGAGTCAAATCTCTCTTTTAACGAAGAAATCAACTGAT